>APFE030622947.1:1804-16939 GCA_000404065.3 Pinus taeda
AAACAGTCCCATTTCATTGATTTGGGCACACCTGAAAAGACTCCAATTCAACTAGATATTGAGCTAAGTCCTCCACGAGAGGAAAGTCCCTTCCAGCAAGAAAGAGAAAGCAGTTTTCAAGAATTTGAATTTAGACCAAGACAAACACCTGACATTGACCCTGACTAGCAGAAGGAATATGATTATTTGGAGACTTTAGAGCAATCTGTTGCCGGTCCAAGCACTATAGTGCCTCTTGATGAACAGGTCAAATCTTTAAAACAAGAGGTATTTGAGCTGGAAGTCTTGAATCGGCATATTAAGCAGGAGAATGAAGCATTGAAAGAACAAAGCAAGGTGGACAAAATTGTCCACGACAACACAATGCTTCACTTAGGTCTTTGGCAGAAAAAGAATAGGAAATTGAAGAGGAAATGCAAGAAATTGAGCAGGGCCTTGATTAACTTGAAGTTTAGGTGTTTGGTTAGAAAACCAAAAACAAATTTGGCAGTAAGAAGAAAAAGGAGAAGGATGGATGTCTTGGCAGAGGCATCTGAGCATATGAACTAAAAAATCATGACAAAGTTTTGGTTGCATGAGGACATGCAACACCTTCACAGTGGGGGTATGTTGAGCCTCAAACCTGTACTCATTTACCCATCCTCCCAACAGCCTTTTCCTACTCATTTATTTCTTTTTCATCATTTCCTTCATCAACTTGTTCAATTCATTGCATTATAGGACTTTTTAACATGATTTGCTAATTGTGCTAATGATTGACTGTTGGTTTAGATTTTTGGTTCAAGTGCTGCAATTACACAGCTGATACAGGGTTTCCACAACCGATCTCTGATTCCGCAGCCAATCCCAGATTCTGCAGCCATTTTCTTGTTTGCTATGATCCAGGTATCCTCAAGAGGAAAGAGCCACATGGGCAAGTTTGTATGACTGTGTACATGGTGCGTGTGCTGTTAGCTCAGCCAAACTGGCCGTCTACACCCCTGGTCAACGTGGAGGTAACTCTGGTCAAACGGCAAGGTTGCAAGCGGTGGCACGGCTCTGCGTTTTCAGGTGGAGCACGAAAGTCACAGCTGGCCTCTTCTTTAGCCACGAAGACTGCAGGGGACAAGAATCCAACAGTGGATTTATTAACCATGATGACCGTTCCCTAAATCCGTGCACGGTGCTGCTGAACGTGTCTTTTGCATAAACTTTTAGTTAGCTTAGTTTACGCACAGAACAGTTTGTGTTCCTGCTATAAATAAAGCGTTTCTACACGCTGATTAGTTAGTTTTTGGAAGTTAGTCTTTTTCTGTTGCAAACTCTGTTTTAAGACTCTTTTATATAGTGTTTACGCTCTCCACTTTATTTTATTATGTGCTGATTTAATACCAAGAAGACAATTATGTTCTTACCTGTGTAGCTGATCTTTTAATTGGTTGAAGTGGATGGAGGGCCCCTGTCTTCTACAACCATTGTACAGTAGCTTTTAAATTTTCTTTCCTGCATTTCTTTTTCTCTAATTCACCATGTATATTGATGTACAGTTTTGAATCATGCTGCTTTACGTTTATGTACTTTTCATGACTGATCAGTGTGTGTTTTTACAGCTTTGTTACGAGCCCGGGACAGTGTACTTTTCCTTCTTTCTAACACTAGTGGCATCTGAAGTTGTCTTATCTAAACTGCTGACTTTCGCTTTGATTTTCATTAGTTTCCTTGCTTAGTTAGTTTCCTTGCCTAATTTACTTTATCAAGTTTTATCAAGTTGTTAATCTCTTGATGGTTCTTTTTATCATGATTCACTAACTTTTATGGGACCAAAACATCATTTAATTGTAGCTTGGTTTATTTAGTTTTAGACTCATATTGCTAATTCACTCCTAAATCTTTTTCACATGAGCAATTTAGCTAAAGGCAGAATGTTGAGGGAGAATTAAGTAGTTTGATTTGTCACTTAATTTTTGCATTTCTTTAGATTCGATAGAGTTAGAATAGTGTTCTTGCTTTCAGCTGAGTTAATGTAGATGTCATTTTCATTCTTATCAGTAGTAAAGGTATTGGACTAGTGCCATTGGTCTTTTTGTTTGATGCTTTACTTTCATTCGAAGCTTTAATTCCATTCCAAGTTATTGTTCAAGTTTTCTCTTTAAAATTCAAGAAGCATTTAGAAATTGCCACATACACACACATTCACTCACTTGTTTATAACTTCATCACATCACATTAGGAAGATAAGTTAGACATAAACTAAAAACAACAAAAAGAACTAGGAAAGGCTGCTTAAGTATATATTGTACACTTCACTTCATCAGCTTACGAGCCCCGGGTTGACAATTTATGATAGCAATTTAGACAACACTAAATTGACCAAACACAGGGCTAGATAAATGACTAAGCTCTCCCATGGACCCTTGTGGAAAGAAAACAACAAGTGGGAGAATGTTGGGTTGTGTTATATTCTTTCAATATTTTTCATTATGTTAGGTTGGGCGGACCTATCTATGGTTTTGTGCATGGTTTTGGGCACGATGGTTTTCAGTCCATGGTATTGGATGCTTTGGCATGTATAAATATGTATTGTAACATTGAAAGCAACATAATGAAAAATCAACCTGGTAGTCCCGGTTTTGGAATCTAGGGGAAAATCTCTGTGTATATGTTTTTTATGTGTTATGCTCTCGCATTTTTATTTTTTGTTCTTAGAATTCATATGCAAGTAATTTCTGTACAGGGTTAAAAACTACATCTTAGGCCCACAGAGGCAAAACAAAAAACGGCTTTACTGCAACCCAGAATTATGTTTAGGGGTTACTAGGCCATGTGTCTTATCATTTAGAGATCCACCTCACTCAGCTTCGAATCCATCCGACAATCCAGATCAACTAAAACATGAGAACCCCATCACACCATGGTTATCTGTAAATGGCAAGGCTAGGCTAAAAACACTATCACACCTAGCAAAACCCCTTCCATAAAAACCAAAGAACCACATGCAATACCATGCTTGCCAAACATAGCAAGGAAAACATACATGCAACTGGATACATGCAAAGTGTCATGTTGTAGCTTCTTCATCCTACTCTTCCTTGCTTTCTCCTTCCTTCCTCTTTCCTCCTTTCCTTTCTTAATCTAATGCCAAAGTGCTCCAAGAAAACTCTAAGTGTTCAAGAGTGAGTGAGAGAGATAGAGAATAATGATAGAGCTCCAAAACTTAACTGACAAAAGGTTACAAACTAATCCTCAAAATCTTTCCTATTAATGTGGCCTCTATTTTCTTCTTTTTTCCATTATTTTCCTTAATTTTCCTCCTTGCATGCAACCTGTGACCTTTCACCTTCCTTTTCTCCTAGTTTACTTTATTTTCATAAACAAATGTGCCAAAAATGTCATTTTTCCTTTCCAAATCCTTAACCATTTCCTTTTCCAATTTCCTTATCCATAATAAACCAAATAAACACCCACAATAGGATGTTTCACCCAACATTCAGAATAGAATAAGTGTCCCATCAACCATGGTTATTATTTTTCCTCTATTAACTTTTATTACATGAAATTTTCACCAAGGTTGTTACACACAACATGGGTATGCATGTGTATGGGGACTTTTCTCCTTAGACGTGTGGTCATGACTTTGGGATTTGTGCCTCTTTTCAAGCCCATAATCCAGGTCACTACCCATAAACCCCTGTAGCTTCCAAAATTCATAAATTGCATGATGACAAGACTTACAAATCAAAAAATGACTCTAGGACTAGGCCTGACCATCCCCAACTAGGACTGACATTGAATGAAACACTTGGCATCAATGAAATCTAGAGGAAATGAATACAAGACAGAGCAAAAATGACTGATAACTCATATGATACTTTCCAAAAAGGAGCACCATGTTCTTCCCTTAACTGCTTTGACATTAGCTAGGTCTTGCAACCATTATCCTTTGAGTTACAAGTAAATACATGAAATAACCTTAACAATAACTAGTCATATAACCATGCTTATAACCAACATTAAACTATGTAAATAAAAATGAGATAACATCTATTAAAGCCACATAATAACAATTACAAAATCAATAGAACTTAGATTTTATTAAACATAAGAAAAATCGACCAGGTTCAAGACTTCCACGTACCCCCTGACCGTAGACATGGATGAACCAATTCTTTTTTTCAGCCAATCACCCTTGTGTCATATTCCAAGCATGAATGTGGGATCTCATGGTTAAACCAATCCATAAACTATTAAGGGAATCTAGAGCTAAAACCACCTCCACCCTCACCAAACCATGATCTCACCAAAACTAGCACCGAGATCACAAAACCAAACTGAGCTAGGAATTCCTTCGAACTCCATCCTTGTCCTTGAGCAATTTTCCATCTACTTGTCTCTCAAGATTTACTGCAATCCACACTAGATCCCTAGGCCCTAAACTAAGACACCATAATCTCATGCTTTACAATAATCCACATCAGATCACTAGGCCCTAAAGAAAGACTCTACCGTCAGGCCTTACTGTGTATCCCACTAAAATAGGTCGAGGGATTCCTAGGCCTTTGAGAATTTTCGTGAGACTACTTTTGCCTTGGATTCCGAAACCATCCCACAATTTCGAAGCTCAAAACCAAGAAAACAATCCCATCACACCATGGCTATCTAGGAAAAGGCAAGGAAAGGCTATAAACCACTGTCATAACCCAGAAAAACCATGCCACCGACAACAAGAAAATCATATACCAACATGAAAATCCATGCATGTCAAAACTAGCTAGGAAATCATACATGAAATATGTTACCTACAAGTATTCGTGCTGAAACTAGTTGATCATGCCACTCCTTGCTTGATCTTTTCTTTCCTTTCCTTTCCTTTCCTTGACCTTCCTTTGCTTTATTTTCCCTTCCTTTCTCCAAAGCTAGAATTCTCCAAGAAAACTCTAAGTGTCCAAGAGTGAGAGAGAGAGAGAGAGAGAGAGAGAGAGAGAGAGAGAGAGAGAATAACAGGAGAGCTCCAAAACTAAAATGACAAAAGGTTACAATATGATTGTCAAAATCTTTTTTATCAATGAGGCCTCTATTTTCTTCATTTTCCATTATTTTCCTTCAATTTCTTCCTCACATGCAACCTGTGACCTTTCCCCTTCCTTTTATCCTATTTTCCCTTATTTTCATAAATAAATGTGCCAAAAATACATTTTTTCCTTTTCCTCATTCATTGTCTTTTCCAATTTCCCTTAGAAATAAGCACATCCAATGATGCCCACTAGGATATCTTTGCACAACATTCAACTTGGAATAGGTATCCCTTAACCGTGGTCTTATTTTTACTTTACTAAATTTTATTACACGTAATTTTAACCAAAGGCTATTATAGACCCTTCCCCCTTAGGGAACACCATCCTTGGTGTTAACCCACACCAAGACCTCAGTAAAACCGTTGAAAAGAAAACATGCTACCCATGGAGCTTTATAACCTAGCTCGACGTAGTATTTAAAATAAAATATCTACTCAAAAGAAAAACATCATGAAAACATGACAGAATAACAACCATACCACTTATTTAAGATTTATAACACAACTCATGGTGGTATTTACATCATATACATATGTAGATATACCAAAACATGAGAAAAACATATACCAAACATCATACTAAAATTGTTTTGTCTCCACTGGAAACAAAGAAGGATACATGGCCCACACTTGATCCACCATCTCCCATGTAGCTTCTTCATGTCCAAAGTGCTTCCAATGCACTTTAACTTGCTCTATGGCTCTATTCATGAGCATGTGTTTCTTCAGCTGCAATATGCACTGAGGCTTCAGCTGGGATTATCCTTATTGCTCCACTTGTAATACAGACCAATCAATAACATGATCAACATCCTTTATATACCATTAAGCAATGAAACATGGAAAGCATAATGGAATTTCATTGTTGGAGGCGGTGCAAGTCGATAGGCCACTGGTCCAATTCTCTCAACGATCTCAAAAGGCCCGCAATATTGTGGTTCCAACTTGGCACATGATCCAATACTCAAAGACATATTCTTCGGCTTGATGTGCAAATACACACACTCCCCAACTTGAAACTCTTTGAATGCCCCATGTTGGACTATATAACTCTTCTTTCTATCCTGTGCTACCTTTAGATTCTTATGTATAACCTAAATTTCTTATTGCATGTATGCCAACATATACAGTTCAATAAGTACCATGTTCACTGGATCACTCCAACTGATGGGAGTATTAAAACTTTGTGCATACAGTGCCTTGAAAGGAATCATCCTCAATGACGCTTGATAAACCTTATTGTATGCAAACTCAAACAATGGAAGATACTCCTCCCATCTTCTTTGTTGGTGTATCACATACATCCTCAACATATCCTCCAAGATCTTTTGACCCTCTCTATATTGTCATATGTCTGCAGATGATAGGTTTTATTGAAGGCCAACACTTTATCCAAACTTGCAAACAATTCCTTCCAAAACTTGGAAGTGAACTTTGCATCTCTATTCGACATGATCTTCTTCGGAACACCATGTAATCTCATGATCTCCCCGATGAAAACCTGTGCCACCTCATTAGTTGAATATGAGGTCATCAATCAAATGAAGTGAGCTACGTTTCTCAACTTGTCGACCACAACCATAATAAAATCATGTTATCTCACTATCCCTCGAAGGCCTGTAATGAATTCCATGGAAATTACCTCCCATTTCCATTCCAGAATCGGAATAGGCTATAGTAGACCACCTAGATGCTTACATTATGCCTTTACCTATTGACTATCCAAACATCTAGCCATGAACTCTGCCACTTCCTTCTTTAGATTCTCCCAATAGTAGAACTTCTTCACTACCGTCAATGTCTTCTAATATCCTAGGCTAACCTTGTATGGATTGACGTGAAACTCCCTCAAGGTAAGCTTCTTGAGTTGACTGAAATACGACACATAGATCTTGTCCTTGAATCTCACCAAACCATTTTCTGTGAGGCAATGGTCTACAACCAGATCATCTATATCTATACCTATACCTATACATGTCCCTGTACCTATACTTGTACCTAAACCTGTACCTATACTTGTACCTATACTTGTACTTACACATGTACCTATACCTGTACCTATACCTATACCTACACCTATACCTGTACCTGTACTAGACTATAACTTGTGCATAATCTCCATGTACCTATCATCCCACTATCATGGCTGCAAGATCCTATCCTGTAAATATGTCCCATAAGAGCTCATAACTACTATATGATTCACCTATACCTTCCTGCTAAGAGCATCTACAACCTAGTTCTCCTTTCCCTTGATGTACATAATCTTGAAGTCAAATTCACTAAGGGTAGCCAACCATCTAGCTTGCTTGGTATTTAGATTTGGCTAGTCAAACAAGTATCTCAACCCCCTATCATCGCTCATCAATACAAATCTCCTGCCAAGAAGATAATGCCTCCATTTCAAGGCATGAATAATAGCTTCCATTTCAAGATCATGAGCCACGTAGTTCTTCTCATGCTCATTCAACTTCCTGAACTCATAGCACACCACCCATCCCTCCTACATAAGGACCCCAACAAGTCCCTTTTTACATGCATATGTACACACTACAAACTCTTTATTCATATATGCAATATTAAGGACTAGAGCATTGGTCAAGAACTATGTCAGCTGCACATTCTTCTTTCCATTTGAACTTCTTACCTTTCCTCTACAAGGATATCATAGGATATGTAATGTGTCAGAAGTTCCTGATCATGTAGTAACCTACTAATCCCATGAATGACCTCACCTCATCCACATTCTTAGGAGCCACCCACTCCATGATGGCCGTTATCTTTTCTAGATCTACTCCTATGCCTTTCTTGGAAACAACATGTTCCAAGTAAGGCATATCTATATGAAAGAAGTTTCACTTACTAAGATTGGCATACAATTGTTTCTCTCTTAGAAATATCAACATTGCTTCTAAATGTTCAACATGCTCTTCTTCATTCTTGGAGTATATCAAGATGTCATCAATATTCCTTAGCAATTAGCACTTTTAAATCTTTTCAGGGCATTAGTTAATCTTCAATTATCATTAATGTTTATGCAGTAACAATAATGAATAAAAGAACACAGGAGGCACAAAACTTTTAGGTGGAAAACCGCCTCTGGGTCAAAAACCACCAAACATTTATCTAATAATTCTTTAATCTTCAACTCTAATTGAAAAGAAAGCTCCAACTTCATATAATCTAGAAAAGCATTATTCTCTAGCTCCCACTGGATGGATGCTCCAACACCCGAGATTCTTCAGTAGTCAACTGAACAGATGCCCCAACACCCAATGGGTTACAAATCACCCTAGCACCACCCTACCACCCTAAACGTTTCATAGGCTTGAACCTGTTGGTGACTTCATGCACCAACCTAGCACCACCCTACCACCCTATAGAAGAATAAAAGAAGAATGGACTCTCATACCTGAGAAAATGGTCCACTTTACAATGATATAGAATGATGTAGAAGAAGAAGACACACTAGACCATAACCCCAACTATGAAACAACTACCTAATGATGATCCTAGACCTCCTGACACTGCCTCTTCAACTCTTGGTAGATAGACACTTGTACCGCTTTTACAATGATGCTTTTACAATGACTCTGTACAATGATACTTTTACAATGATTGTATGTAGTGCTTCCCACTTGAAGACTTCATGTGGTGAATTTCTTACTATTGTTTTGCACATTGGTTTCTGCTCTTGTCATTCTATCCTTTCACACTCTTTAGAACATTAGATTATGCATTGACCCTTCTCTTGATGAATATATAATACCTACAAAAAGTCTTCAAAGAAATACCCTTGACATGATAATATCAAAACTTACCTCATCCTCCAAAACATATGTGAGTGCTAAACAAAAACAACAAATAAGAATACAAAGAAACTAATGCAATTAAGAGATGAACATGCATATATAGAAGATACTTACCTATAGCTTACTTTTGCTGCATCATTTTTCTGCACCTTGCTGTTTGTTGCCCTAGAATTTTTGGTCCTTTGCACCCATTGGCAACACTTGATCTAGTTTTTCTTACCTTCTAGGAGCATGATATTTAATCTGATTTATATCTACAATTGAAAATCCCCAACATGTGATTGTCAGTCTGGTAGAAGCCCTCTGAGTCTTCTTTCCAATGCCATAGGTTTGACCTGATTTGGACTCTTCAAGACAAAGTTATGCCCAATCTCCCACAATGACCTAATTATGGACTTGTTGAGAAAAGCGAAATTGTACCACGTACCAAGTGTCACTATTTCCTCCTTCAGCTCTGAAATTGATACACATAAAACTATATTCCATGCACTATCCAAAACGTTTTATAGAATTTCAATCCTCTTCTTTGAGAGAGAGTTATGACAATTTTCCCAAGGTCACTTCTTTGAGATGAAATTCGGCAGCCTACAAAAACCCTAACTTCCACAGATCATATCTACGACAATATAGTGAACCAAGACCTAAAATTTGGTCACAATGTTCATCAAGATTTCGAATCAAATGGGTTTTAATTTTAGAATCTAAGACTTTGTAGAAATTAAGTTATAGAAAGAATTCCACGATGGCTACATTTGGAGGATATATGAGATTTCTTTTATAGAGTTGAGAAGGGCTTCTATAGAGAATGTTGGAAGGATTTTAGGAGCTTAAAAAAATTATTAATTATTGACTATTTAATGACCAAAACTAATTATGAGTGCCATGCCACAACCCCATAGGGTTTTATCCCACTAATTGGGGTTACTAACTTCAAACATGAATATCTCTCAAATCGTGAAGAATTACTTGGCGTGCCATATATCAACGGAAACATCTTGACGAGTAGAATCTATATAGAATATCCTTGACTCAAAATAGAGTAAGTTTTCAAGTCACAATTACCTTGAAAGGTCAAGGTAGCCCTTGATGCTACCTTGGTTGACGTCAATGACAACCTCAGATCATCTTTAGATCAACAATCTCCCCCTTTGGCAATGATGGCAATACAATTACTCCACCTGCAATTAGGGAACCTCTTCCTACTACCGTCTCTCCCCCTTTTCATCAATGGCAAAGGGTAACTCCCCCTGACACATAACCATCCTGTGGACCTGTACACACTTCCACTCCCCCTTTATTTTTTGAATAAGGAAAGTCTAATGAGAACTTGGGAGAATCCCAAGCTTTTGGTGAAGATATTCAAATGATTCACAAGGTAAAGGTTTAGTGAAGATATCATCAATTTGTTATTTTGTACCAACATATTCAAATTTGATATTCTTTTCAATGATTTTTTCTCTAACAAAATGATATTTTATTGGAATGTTTTTTTTTTAATGCATGACAGGATTCTTGGAGATGATGATGGCATTGGTTTTATCATAGAAGATGGGAATAGGCTCACTGAATTGTACTTGAAGATCTTCAAAGTTTGTTTTATCCAAAGGACTTGAGTACAACAAGCCGCTGCAATGTATTCTGCTTCCGTTGTAGATAACAAGATTGAGGTTTGCTTTTTGCTGAACCATGATACGAGACAACCACATAGATAGAATGTTGCTCCACTAGTACTCTTACGATCATCAATGCTTCCTGCCTAATATGCATCTATGAAGGCTTGAATAATGAGATTGTTGCCCTTGGGATACCACAAGCCATATTCTGTTGTGACCTTTAGATATTGAGGAATTATTTTGATGGCAATAATATGTGATTCTTTTGGTGCTACTTGGAATCTTGCTACTTGTCCAACTGCTTGCATAACATCTGGTTAGGAGGTTGTTACATATAGAAGACTACCAATCATAGATCTGTATAACCTCTGATCCACATCCTTAGATGAGTCATCTATGCTCAATTTGCAACTTGTTACCATCAGAGTCAGGACAAGTTTGCAATATTCCATTTTGAGTTTCTTAAGCATTTCCTTGATGTACATGGCTTGACATAGAAATGTTCCTTTCTCTTGCTGAGATATTTGAAGCCCTAAGAAGTATTTCGACTCACCAAGTAAAGACATCTCAAACTCACTTTGCCTCTTTGTAGAAAATTTCTTACTTAGTCGACCATAATTGCTACCAAAAATTATATCATCCACATATACCTCAACAATTGTTAAATTATCCTTATCTATTTGTACATAAAGATTACTATCATCAGTACCTTTCTTGAACCCTTGTTGACGTAGATATGTGTCAAGATGAGCATACCATGCTCTGGGGGCCTGCTTGAGAACATACAGAGCCTTATTTAACCTGCAAACATAGTTTTCTTAGTCTGATAGTAGAAAACTTTCAGGTTATTCGATGTAAACTTCTTCTTCTAATTCTCCATTCAAAAATGTTGACTTAACATCCATTTGGTATACTTTTAAGCATGCATAGGCGAGAAACATCCATATGGATTCCATTATGGAAACTCATACAAATGTTTCGTCAAAATCAATTCCTTCCACTTGTGCATAGCCTTTGCAAACCAATCTTGCTTTGTTTCTAGTAACCTATCCATCTTCATTCAATTTGTTCCTGAACACCCATTTAGTCCCAATGAGATTTTTATCTTTTGGTCGTGGAACTAATTCCTAGGTATTATTCTTCTCAATTTGATCAAATTCTTCATTCATAGCTGCTACCCAATGTTCATTATGGTTGGCTTCCTCAAAACTCCTAGGCTCAAAGGTTGCTAGAAAAGCAATGTGAGTTTGTTGTGATGAACGAAGCTGTCAACCTTTTCTTGTTCCAATTCCTTCATTTATGTCACCAATGATTTGATTTGATGGATGGTTCTTTTGAATCCATTCTTTTGTTCTCTTTGGAGGAGCTTCTTGTTGTTTTTCCTGTATATCTTGTTGATCATTATTTACTTCTTCCTGTTTGACAGTTGCTTCTTGTTCTACAATTTTCTCTGTACCATTTTCAACCTCTGTCTCAAGCTTCAAAGATTCTAGATCCTCATCATTATTCATTAGAACACTATCTTCGTCAAATGTAACATATGATCTCCACTATCTATTTTTGTCTTAGATTATAGCATCTATAGGCCTTTATTTTGCATGAGTAACCAACAAAGATACCTTCATCAACATGTGATTCAAACTTACCCAACTTTTTATCTTCTCTTTTGATATAACATTTGCTTCCGAAGATTCTAAACTATTTTACATTAGCTGGTTTTCCTTTCCATAATTCATATGGGGTCTTATTGCAATTATTTCTGATAAGACTTCTATTGATAATGAAGACTATCGTATCAATTTCTTGAACCCAAATTTTCTCATCCAATTTTGAGTCCTTCAGCATTGTTCTACCCATTTCTTGCACAGTTCTGTTCTTTCTTTCAGCAACTCCATTTTGTTGAGGTGTTCATGATGCTGAAAATTGTATTTTTATTCCATTTTTGTCACAATATTGCTGAAATAAATTGGAAGTGAATTCTCTGCCATTATATGATCTTAGACACTTTATTTTTAATTCAATTTCAATTTCGACCAACTCCTTGTAGATCTTAAAGCACTCAAATGCTTCATATTTTTTCTTTAGGAAACCGATGGCTGTCATCCTGGTATAGTCATCTATCATTAACATGAAATATAATTCTCCATCTAAGCCTTTTGTTCCCATAGGACCACATAGATCAATATGTATCAATTCCAATGGATGTGATGCAAAGTGTTCTTTTTTTTTTTTAAACTGCATTTTGTCTGCTTGTCGTGCCAACAAGCCTCACATAGTGTGTTGGAAGGTTTTGATATTTTCAACATTTCTCGTACTACCTTTTTTCTTATCCTAAAAATATTGTCAAAGTTTATGTGACCCATTCATTTGTGCCATAACCAACTTTCATCTTCTTTAGCTAGTAGACATGATTGAGTTGCTTCATTGAGAACATATATGTCGTTTGGAGCTCAACTTGTTGTAGCCACAATTTTACCATACCTTCCTTTCTTGATTTCACATTTTGTGGAGTTCAATAGCATTGTGTGTCCTTGATCACACATTTGTCCAAAACTGAGCAGATTGTGATTCATGTTTTCAACCAATAAAAAATTCTTGGCTAGAGCATCTTTGCTTCCGAGACTGACGGTATCTGATCCTATAACATTTGAAGATCCATCATTTCTAAAGGACACAGTTCAATCCTTATTCTCTTTCAAAGATACAAATTTATTTCTATCTCCAGTCATATGCGTTGAGCAATCGCTATCAACATATCACACATATTTTTTGTTTTGAGCATTGAGAGCTAGAGCACAATTATCAGCGTTCTTCTTCTTCCATGTGTGTTCGTTCTATGGCTTCAAATATTCTTCTGGAGGATTTTCAAGTCTCCAGTCTTTAGTTATGTGTCCAAAGTTTCGACATTTGTAACATTCAATATTACTTCTTAAATATTCAAATCTATTGATGTTTCGTTGAGCCCTAGGAGGTTCATATTTGATAGATCTCCAAGAATTTTATTGGATCCTAGGGTACGTGCGACATTCTATAGCTTTATGACTAAATTTTCCACATGAATAACAATAGCCATGAAAAATATGATGGTACTTGGATGGAAATCTTTGTTAGGGAATTTTCTTCGAAGGTTGTTCTTGCAAATCTTGTCCAATGAAGTCTACATGCTTGTTAGATCTCATAGATTCATTGTATTTTTTTGTAGAAGGTCCTACTTCTTCATCTTTGTAACCGAGGCTAGTTTTTTTGTTGTAAGATCGTTGATTGTTGATGAGTTCTTCCAACACCCTTGAGTTGTTGGCATAGTTTTGGACAATTTTTCCATTCACTTCCTTATGCAACGAGACTACTTCAGCTTCTAATGCTTCCCTTTCTCGGTTGCTTTCTTCCAAGTTATTTTGAGGTGACTCTTCAATACATTTATGTTCTTCAACTTCAATTTTGAGACCTTGAAATTGTTCTCCAAGAGTGTTGGAATGGATCTTCTCAGCCTTGAGCTCTTTTATAAGCTTGATTGCCTCCTTAGAAAATTATTCTATGGTCAACCCTTCTTATTCGTTGTTTAATACCTCTTGTTTATTGTGATTGGCCATAAACAATACTCTCTCATTAGCTTCTTCTTTGCTGTGACTGTCTTCATTGGATGATGAGCTATCTTCTTTAGTGAGAAAGTTCCTTTTGAATCCTTTCTTCTTTCCTTTCTCATTGAATTTCTTAAAGCCTTTCATTCCTTTTGAGTTTCCATCACTTTTGTTCAGACATTTTGCTGCGAAATGCCCAACTTCACCACAACCGAAATATATCAATGGAAGTTTACCTTTGAATTTTCCCTTAGTAATTTTTAGTTTTCTCGTAAAGTGAGCATATTCTCCATCTGAAATCCTTCTTCATCGTCTTCCTTTTCTTCACACTTGCAGGTGTGGGTGCAGGTATTTTCCTTTGAAGGTTGTTTTTCCTTATTGGTTTTCTCAGATGCATCGAACACAATTTCTAGATACGAACTACCCTCTTCTTCATCAAGTCTCATTTCATATGCTCTGAGAACTCCATGTAATTCCTCTTTGCTAAGTTTGTCTAGATCTGCATTGTATTATAAGACCAATACCTTTGGGTTGAATCTTCTTGGTAACATTCTATGAATCTTTCGTATAATAGTCTTCTAGTCAATGGGCTCTCCCAATCCTTCCTGAGTGTTGGTTATTTCATCAATGTGTTGGAAGTATGCACCAATGTTGTCATCTTCTTTCATTTCGAGTTGATCCAATTTTGCTCTATAGATTTGAAGCTTTGCTTCTTTGACTTTTGAGTCACCTGCATATATATTCTCAAGCTTGTCCCATACATTTTTGGCAGTTTTACAACCCAACACCTTATGATACGCAAATTCAATAAGTCCACTCATAATAATATTCTTTTCTTTTGCATCATTTACCAAATTCTTCTTACCTTGTTCATATGTGGTTGGTGTAAAGCCATTTTGAACAGTATCCCATACTTCGTAACCTTGTGCCAAGAGATAGACCTCCATTCTTCCTTTCCAAAATGCATAATTATTTTCATTGCATAGAGGTACACCATTCTTGGTATGCTCCATGACCTCCTTCTAGTTGTTAAACTGCTATTGAAGAAACCAAGCTCTGATACCAATTGTTGGAAAATACTA
>APFE030622950.1:0-11679 GCA_000404065.3 Pinus taeda
ATTTATTTTTTCCACTGGAAAAATCTGTAACTTTTCATTATATTTAGAAAAATTACATATTGTAGATGCTTTACGCATATGCATTTCCCACTGTATATGACAGTGTTCCATATTTACATAAATATTGTGCATAGCACTATGGATTCATCAAAATTTTATACTGTTTATAGCTTGTCATAAGGCTGATATCAAACCACAGTATCATGTAATAATTACATTTTCTGTTCATCATGTATAAACATTTTCTGTCGATCAAAAAACAAAAAAACTGTGTAGCATGTTAAGGTCCTGGTGCGAGCTGATATCCTTGGTCTATGTAAGGCCGATGAAAGTATCTGAATTCATTCTGTTCTTTCACCCCAGTGACCTCCCATAAGCCTCTGTCCATCAACGCGACCTCCTTGGATAATTTGTCAGCGAGTCCATTATGTTCCCTGTATATGTGAGAAACGATGATGTTATTAAATGCTGCCTTGAACACAAAAACTTCATTTAGTATGATGCTGAGTTTGTGGATGTGACATTCAGATGTGTCATTGAACCAATTAATAACAATTTTTGAATCCCCATATATGTTGATGCTGGTGCAATGGTGATGAAGGGCAAAATGGAGAAGATGTCGAAGAGTAATCAGCTCAGCGTAATTATTTGTTCCAGGTCCCAGACCAGTTTTTACTGAATAGTGGTGATGTTCATTTATGTGCAGCTTAAACCCTCCCCCGCAGCTTTGTTGGTTCGCTGCCCCATCAAAATAAGCCCAAGGGGTATTTTTGTCAATGCATGGGGGAGGTTGAGGATGGCGAGCCTTTGGGGGCTATGGGTCGAGAAGCTCCTTAAAGGCCGCGGAGATTGCAGCTTCCATCAGCGGCCAAGCAATAGGCTTGTCTTCGAAGATATTTCGGTTCCGAGCCTTCCATGTCTGCCAAGTGACGAGGATTGGTAGGATAGTTAACTTTGCTCCCTTGTGTTTTTGAACCCAATTTTCCCATGCTTCAATCAAGTTTGCGCCCTCCCAGATGCCAGAGAAAGAGAGGTGATGGGAGAGGGATTGCCAAAGGTCATGAGAGGCGCTACATCTTAGAAAGAGATGCTCGGTGGTTTCAGATGCCGCTTTGCACATCACGCACCATGATGGCCCGTGAAATGATCTGCGCATTAGATGTTCCCCAGTCGGAATCCTATCCCTCAATACACACCAAAAGAACAGTTTAGCTCGGGGCGGGGCAGCCAACTTCCAAATGCCTTGACTCCAGGAAGGGATATGATCTGGCTTTTTGTGATCGCTGAGAGATATATAACCAGCTTTAGGGGAATATTTACCATTTTCGGCCTGACTCCATATTAATTCATCAGCACCATCCCTGATTCTGATGTGCGACTCGGTCAGGGCGGCACAGTAATCCTGCCATTCCTGGTGCCATCTATGTGGCAGATTCATTTGTTGTGCCGACATCCAAGCCTGGTGAAAGATCCCCGAATTCACATGATCAACAGCTTGTGCAATCACTCTAATATCCCGAGAGTGTAGGTACTGTATTAGATCAGGTGATAAGGTATGTCTTCCTCCACTGCCGATCCATGGATCCATCCCAATCCTTGCGAGAGATCCGTCATTTATTCTCTAGACCAGGTTGTCCCTTCTTAGGGGCAGGGAGAATAGTAAGGCTTTCCAAACCGATGATATTCCTGTTCTGTTCCAATTTGGTAGCCTTACCCAGTCCAGAATATTCTGAGGCCAAATGTATTTATGATATGATAATCTGGTCCATAGGTTTTGGCTGGTTAGTAGTCACCATCCCATTTTAGCTGCCAGAGCTTTTGCAAATAAAGGAAAGTCATTTAGGCCCCAGCCTCCCCACCTTTTTGGGATAGTTATCTTGTGCCAACCAATCCAAGAAAAAATGCGCTTATCCTGGCTTCCCGCCCAGAGATATCTGTTGCAGATTTGTTGAAGACGAGTGAGGATATTCCTGGGGATCCAAGCTGGTGCCATCCAGAAGACTGGGGTTGCTTCCAGCACAGATTTAATGAGGACTAACCATCCAGCCCTGGATAGATATCTGTGACTCCAACAATTTAGCCTTTTCTCCACCTTGTTCACTAACCAGACCCAATCTGCAATTTGTTGGCTATTAGGCTTAAGCCAGAACCCCAGATATTTAAGTCCCCTGTCCAGAGGATGAATGGTAAAGGGAAACGCCTGTAGGACAGCTTGATCTTCATTTACCGAGGTTCTGGTACAAGTAATCGTGGATTTTTGCTGGTTAACCATCATGCCTGTGGCCTTCATGAATAGTTGGAGGATTCGAGAAAATGTTAGCGAGTCTCGGATGCTTCCATCCAGAAGGATGAGTACATCATCTACAAAGAGGAGGTGTGTAAGATAGCACTCATCTGTGATTCTGAGGCCACTGAGGGTTCCCTCTCTTTTGGCAGCAATGACCAGTCGACTCAAACCTTCCATGACCAATAGAAAGAGGAGAGGGGAAAGTGGGCATCCCTGTCGAAGACCCCTCTCAGAGTGAAAGAAGTGGGAGGCTGATCCATTGATGAGCACACTGAAGGAAGGGGTCATAATGCAGGCCATGATCCAATTGATAAGGGCAAGAGGAAAACCCAGATGGATGAGAAGCATTTTGATGTAAAGCCAGCTGACCCGATCAAAGGCTTTTAATAGATCAATCTTGAGGAGGATGCATTTTAGGTGTTTGGACCAAATAGAATGCAGGGCCTCTTGAGCAGATCCAATGGCTTCATGAATTTGTCTGTCTTCTAGAAAAGCAAATTGCTGAGGGGCAATGTGCTTGGATAGAATGGGCCTGAGACAGTTGGCAATGATATTGGAGATAATTTTGTAGAGACAATTACACAAGGAGATAGGACGGTAATCGTCGAAGGAGGAAGGTGAGTCTGACTTGGGGATGAGTGCTATGAAAGTAGAGTTGATTGCATGATATAAGCAGCCCGATGATCTGCTTTCCTCCACCACCCGCAGCAAATGCTGGCCCAAGAGTTCAAAGAAGGCTAGGTAGAACTCGATGGTCCACCCATCCGGGCCGGGGATTTTATCTTTTTTAAACCATTTTAAAGTTCTCTCCAATTCCTCCATGGTGACCGGAGCTGTGAACTCTTCCGCATCTTCCTCATTCACAAATCTGGGGAAATGGTTTGCCAAATTGATAATTTCAGCCAGGTTTGTTCCAGGCGGAGCTTTGTATATGCTTCTGAAGTGGTTTGTACCTAGCTGGGAGAGCTTGTTGAAGGTATTTGCGAGTCCCCCTTCAGGCATAGGGAGATTCCATATTGTATTTGAGACTTTCCTCCCTTTAGCATAGTTCTGAAAGAAATTTGTGTTTTCGTCTCCAGCTTTCAGCCATGTGGCTCTGCTTCTCAGTCTATTGGATTCTTCCCTTAATCTCAGAACATTTGCTTTTTGGTTTTCCAGCTCGACCAGTCGAGTTTTCTGCTCCCCCAAGATATATCCCAAACCTGTCATCCTGTAGAGAGAGAAGCTCAGCTTCAATGCTGGTGAGCAGTTCGGATTCCTTTATGTTCTTTTCCCTTGCCCAATTGATGGTTATGTGCTTTAGCAAGGTGAGATTGCTACAGAAACATTTTGCCAGAGAGGCCTCTCTGTCAATGGGATGAGCCTTCCAAAAGTCATTGACCAATTTTATGAATTCTTGATCCTGTATCCAAGTGTGGTTGAATTTATAAGGGGCTTTTGGCTTTGGGTGAGGTCCAGCAATCTCCATATATATAGGGGAATGATCAGATATACCCCCTGAGCCAACCCATTGCTTGTAATGGTGGAAATGCTGAAGCAAGGGTCCCTTCATCAGGAATCTATCGAATCTGCGAGCAAGTGCTGCCGAGCCCACCCTTCTGTTCCTCCAAGTGGGATGTGGTTTTTGCATGGGGACATCAATGAAGTCTTTCTGATCCAATATATTCCTCATGAATTCTGTAATGGCATCCACTTGCGCCTGATGCCCCCATGATTCACTGAAACCCAGGGAAAAATTTAGATCCCCACCCAGGATGGTGTGATCATGGGCCAGTAATGAGAAATTTAGGAGGCGTCTCCAGAAAGTCTCCCTTTGTTGGCACAGTCCATAAACATTCAAGATTCTGAGTGATTCTCCAAGCTCGGACGAAAATATGTCAATACCCAATAACCCCAAGCCACCCCATGCTGCTTCAATTCTGATAGTCCTAGGGTTGGTTCCAATAGCCAGACCCCCAGATCGACCAATGGCATCGGATGCCATGAATTTCCATTTTGGAGCCAGGGCTTGGAGGGAGAGGGTGACGCTCTCGGCCTGACCTAGAGTCTCCTGAAGTAGAATAATGTCAGGCTGTTCTACCTCGAAAAGCCTCTGAAGGGCTAGTTTTTTAGGAGGGCTAACCAAACCCCTGCAATTGAATGATAAGCATTTCATGGGGGAACCCTCCTTGGGGTTGGTATTGCTCTAAGGACCCCTTCTAATGTGGATTGGCAGCCTGATACAACCTCTGCCCCGGCCCGCCTGATAGCTTTTGAAAGTTCAGTTTTCCTACCTCTAGAAACCATAGGCCCCACCCCAGATTGAATGATGCCCAGCCCTACCTGGCTACCTGGTAAGTCTGCTTTGTGAGGACAGGGCCGGAGAGCATAAGGGTAGTAGATAGAATTGCGGGGGGATGATTGAGAGGAGAAGGAGGAGGTTGGAGGGATGGAGGGCTGAACCGATGAGATGGTCGGGGGAGGGGATGAAATGATGCAGTGTGCAGATGATACATGAGAAATGGAAGTATGTACTAAAGATGTAGAATCAAGAGAATAGGGAGATAGGGGAAGATATGTACCCGAGACTTGAGCAACCTCAACTGCTGCCCGAGCCCTAGTCATCCGCGGGGAGGAAGCCTTGAATCCCTCGGTTCCAGACTTCTGCGGAGTTGCTTGTGGAGTGCCCTGTGAGACCGGAGGGGGACCCTGAGCCTGGCGCAAAATAACTAGAGAGGCACCTTTGGACGGGATTGGAGTGATCCTGGGCGACTCCTCCTGTTTCTTGTTGAGCGGGCAGTCCTTGTACAGGTGACCCACCTGATGGCATCGATTGCAGCGGAAAGGGACTCCTTCGTAGTCCAAGATCTGAATTCTGCTATATTTGCCCCAATGCAGAGTAATTTTTTCTTCCAACCCCTCTCTTGTGTCCAAATGAACGAGCACATGAGCAAGCGTGCGCTTCTTGGATTCCACAAATGTGCGATCATGGTCCTGGTATGTACCAAGCGCATTTCCAATCCTGATAAGAACCTCCTCGTTCCAGTAATGAAGCGGTAGTCCCGATAATCTAACCCACAAAGGTCCCGCCCCAATCTGTTCACGCTTTGGGTCAAAGAAAGGACTCCACCTCTTAAGCAGGACTGGTGCCATTTCAATGTGCCAGTATTTTTCCAGAAAAAGATCCGTATATATTTCTTTTGCAAAATGCAGCGAGAACCATCCGCGTGGGAGAACATGAACCTCCGGTAATTCCTTTAGTAGTCCTCCCCAGATCTCCTTAACCCACAGTGTCAATCTATTGACAGAGTATGCTCGCCCGCGCACATGTCCCACCAAAATGGTGCGAGCCATAACCGCAACCTCCCCGATGGCTTCTGTCTCTCTGAACCTGATGTTAATGTCCTTTGATGTCGCCTTTATGCACCTGGATTTCCGTTTTTTGGTGCGCGGAGCCGAGGGGTGATCTACGAAGGGGTTGTGTGATCCATCCGGAGACGAGGTTTTTGAAACCCTTACCTGAATTTCCGGGGTTTCGAAACAACCGGACGGCCTAGAGCCTGATACAGGGATAGCTTGGGGTCCAGAGACAAGGGTCGGCACCGACGGATTTTGGAGAACCGAAGAGAGAGGCGGGTGAGGGTCGAAAGAAATCTGGTGAGGCGAGAAGCTAGAGAGAATATGGAGGGTACCCAGGGACAGGGGGGAGCTTCCAAACCCGCCGAGAGATCGAAGAAACTTGCGGAGGTCAGAGGTTCCGAAAAGTAGTCGGGCAACGTGATCAGGGGCGACGTGTCCTGCAGGTAAGAGACCGAATTCCCTGGAGTGCGAGAGACCGCCACAGTGAATTTAGGGTTTTCAAAGATGACCTGGTCTTCGAGAGGATCCGCGGTGTAGTCCACGAGGTCGGTCTCCATATGACCCTCCATCCTGCTGGCTTGAAATAGAAACGGACGCCTGCGATACAGGGACGGTGAGGAAAGCGACGCGGCAACAGAGCTCAACGGTCAGGGAAAACGACGAGGAAATCAGCGGGTTAAACCTATAGGCCCTGCGGTTCAACAGTAACCCTAGTCTATTCAGCCAAAACCCGCGCGCTCCCGCAGGCTCATTTTCGCCTCGTTGTTCGCTAAAACCTTATCCATCTCAGGCTCTCCTCTTTCCCCTTCAACATATTTTTATATTAAACAAATGAATTCTAACATATGACTGCTTACACAAATGAACTTGAGTTAATCGATCACTATTATCATGAAAATTTTGATGTGGAATATTCATATAAGTGAGAGTAATAGGTTGAACTTGGTAATAGATATACTTTAAACATATTTTTTTAGTAGGATTTTCTTTTCCATCTTGTATTTTGCTTGAGTTGGTTAAATATCTTTTTCTTTGTTGATATACTTTATTATTCATCTTATTATTTCCTTTCTTCTTTAGTCTCTTCAATCGACATTCGCTTTGCCTTTATTTGTTGATTTTGTCTCCATTGTGCATTTTATTTTATTCTTTACTTTTGACACTATTTAGTTGTCATTTATTGTTCCTTTTTTTTTATCAAAATATTGTTTTTGCCATTCAATTTTTTTCCTTGATTTGTTCTTGTCATTGTTCAATTCTCATTTGTTGTGACTATCTTTGGAGCTTTTTCTTTAATTAACCCTTTGTTGTTGACACTCCTCAATAACTACCACTTTTTATTCCTTTTTCTATTCACTCTCTTTATGTTGTTCATTTATGTTTAATATGGATCAATGTTGATGATAAGTGTAACATATAAACAAATGTCCAACATCAATAATTATTTTATGCATACATTGAAATAAATACACACTATTAATTTAATTACCTTGAAACTAATACAAAACATGCATATATTAACATCATACCACAAATTAACATCTACACAAGAATCAATGTGCGTCTAGTTTTCATTTCTTCTACCTTTCTCTATCGACTTACTCTTTGCTATTCACTTCTATTTAAGATCGATCTAAGATAATGACTAATATGGAGCTAGGAACTTTAGATCTAGGCTAATGAATACTATAACACATAAATCAATGCACGTCATTAGTAATTACTATGTGCATACACTAAAATCAATGCACACTATTAATCCAGTTACTATCAAAGTAATGCACATTGTTCATCTAGTTATATCAAATCACATCTGCACTAAAATCGACACATCTAATGCAAAAAATTAAATGGGATTAGAAATAAATATTTAAGCTAAAATTTGCATCAACATCAATTAATAAAATAGGATTACAAATCAACATATACACTAAAATGAATGTCTTAAGTGAAATCAATCAAATAAGACTAGAAATCAACATCTATATTAAACTCAACGTATTTATCTTAAAGTAAGAAAGGAAAAATATTAATGTGAAAATAATTTAAACTTGAGTTATGATCTTACATATTCCTTTACCTTTTTAATTTAGTGAAATTTCAGCAAATTTCTAGTATCCTTTTTTGTCTATGACACCAATACTTTGATGCATTTCTAAATCCAACTTCTTTTACATTTTGTAAAATCCTTATTTCCTCTTTATCTATGGTTAATCAATGTTCAATTAATATAATATCATAAAATTAAAAATAATTCAAAACATATGGTTAAATATTATAATATTTTATTTTTAGACATATAACGTTATTTTTAACAAGAATAATGTATAATATTATGTCTAATATAATGGAAAATAATCATATGTCTAGAATGAAATCATGCCATTTTCAAAGACCATGGAAATTCACTTCTTCTTGCTTCTCTTCAAAATCTAGGTATTTACGGATAAATGCTCCTCCTCACGAGAAAACACACCGCTTCCCAACACTGAAAGTGTGATCAGAAATAAAAATAATTGACCATTTTTTGATGTAGCCACTCAACGTACCCTGCCAAAAAGAGGAATCAATGGCCAAATTTTAATAAATAATTCACATTTCTTCTCTTTATATGGAAAGAGAGGCACAACCACCAAAAATTATGCATAACTATTCACATTGAACATCATTTTAAGAGTTACAAATGATGTAAACTTCTCCACCATCCATATCTGTGGAGACTCCAAAGTTGTTATAGACTAGATAAATGATAGATCTCGATTGAGAAGCTACATATCACTACATGTATATCAAATAATTATTATGAATCTTATACACTTCACTCATATAACATTTGATCACATTCACAAGGACATTAATTAATGTGTTAATGACCTATTGAAGATTGGATTGTAAATATGTAATGTACCTTAAATTTATACAAAAAAAAGGACTTATTTTACTTTACATTCTTAATTGAATAATTATTTACAAATGTGTGAATTTACACACTTAATTATTACAAATGTGTGAATTTATACACTTATCTTTTGCATATATATATTTAAATTTATAGCATTCTTGTACTTCATGATCATTTTTACTTTCACTTTATGCCAGCATAATTTATCCCAATGCCATCGCTTTCTTTTACTAATGTCAATACTCATTTTTTTTGGTTGTAAAAGAGTAAGACTTCAGAGTAATATGGTGGCTTTACAATCATACACCATGTTATGTCAGCCTGTGTTCTAATTTTCCCATGTATTTACATTGTTGGGGAATATTTACCTAGTTTATAATCATTTTAAACCTTTTGTTTCTTGGTTAAAGATGTATGTTAGAACACTTGGAAATGTCTATACCTTGTCATTGCATTATTACTTCAACGTAATGTTTTGACACTAATATACCTCAGCCATGTTGTGGTGTGCCATGTGAACTATGGCTATGTGGATACTCCTACAATGTTTGACACTGACCTACCCATGTAATGGGTTAGAAAGGACTGGTTTAGATTATTCAAGGTGATTCGATGGTGGAGAGATCACCTGAATTCTTGGTTATGGATGCTACCCTTTTTTTCTCAGCCATTCATTTTGTTGGGCTTGATCGCCATGGGCTCAACAACTTGGATGATGTTTTTATTTTTTTCTCATTCCCTTCAGATTCTCTTACATTATTTCCTCCCAATTAGTTTGTACCTATTCACCTCATGACAAACTAGTTTTTTCAAATAATGCAATGGTTCTCAATGGCTTATACCTTAACAATTTGATATGACTATGGAGACAATAACAACTAATGGATGTCCCTTCCAATTACTTAGAATTTCCGAATACTTGTTTTTTTCTTTGAATTTCTCAAGGAATAGAAGATGTTTTCTAGCTAGCAAGGTTTAAGAACTCCTGTGTGGATCCTTGGAACCCATGAGGGACTTAAGCCTTCACATGGATATGATTCAAAGTTCCAATCATTGATATTGAGCTCCTTGCCATTTAATGTCTCAATTTGTCGAAAGAAAACTATTTGTCTCCAGCTTTCAAGCTTGGTGCAATTATTTACCGTGTGAGGTTTTCAGTTTCAAATAAGTCAAAGGGTCTTTCATTTGATTTACTTTACTTTTAATATTGAGCTCCTTTCCATTTAATGTCTCATTTTTTCCAAAGAAAACTATTTGTCTCGAGTTTTCAAGCTTGGTACAATTATTTACCACGCAAGGTTTTTAGTTTCAAATAAGTCAAAGGGTCTTTCATTTGGTTTACTTTACTTTTAAATTTCTCTTAAATACCCTTATGTAGACCAAGGTGGAGTTTACTATGGAAATCCTGACCTTGATTCCTATTAAGAGTAGTCTCAGTGGCGAGAGTTTACTACACCCTTAATTTGTAAGTCTAAGCTAAGGTTTTATTTTTCTATATTTTTTATTTTTTATTTATCCCAGTATTATCCAAGTGAAGTCTCTCTATTCCTTATTTTGATAGGATGATATGTTTCTCCATTTGGGGCTACCAAACCCTTCCTTAATTGATATTGAGTTTCCCTTTGTTTTCTATAGGTTTTCTTATATCTAGGTCTAAGAAAACCTAACGCTTCCTTAATTGATATTGAGTTTCCCTTTTTTTTCTATACGTTTTCTTATGTCTAGTTCTAAGAAAACCTAGCATTAGGTTTCCCTGAGCCACAAGTAACAACACAGTTCCTTTTTTTTTTTAAATTGATACTTAGTTTTAAAATATGTTGTAGGCTTAATTAATGGAAGGCTTCTCCATTCCATACTACTAATGGAAAAAAATCTTTAAACATGTGTTTAAAGTATATGAAATCAAGAAGATTCACATTATCTAATAATTGGGAATAAATTCCTTATTTAGTTTCATGGTTTGTAAAAATTTGGTATGGCCTACTAATATAATCTTCATCCTTTTGTCTGTCCCAGGTTAGAGTTACTTTTGTCTTTGATTATAGTGAAATGAACCTATAGTTGGATATACTCCAAGTACATTCTAGGTGTCAGGATGTTTATTGAACTCTTTTCTTTTAGCTATAAGGTGTGTGTCTTCCCTATATATTTTCACTGGCTTATTATGGCCTATTATGGTTGTAGCGATAATTTGACATAGATTTGTCTTTTGTTAAGTTTTAGTCTTTAGATTAATTCTGTTGACACTTAGCTCTAATAATGTAAGCAACAATGTTCACGTTGAGCATTTGATATTGATATTGGACACATATATGCATACTTGTATTTATACAATTTTCCTCATAGCCAATACATCAAACCACCTATGTTTTTATTTCACTTTTAGACTTTACTTAGGAACGTGATTATGGCTATATGTGAAACAAAACAATAGATTGGTATTTCTATGAGTGTTCTACTTATTGAGTTCGGTAAGAAAAAATTACCAGTAAAAAATATATTTCTTTTCAACCAGTCTTTGTGCTTAAACCATTCTTTCTAATGGACTCTAGCTTACGTAATTGTAACATTTCTATCATATGATTGGGATATATTTTTATACATAGTTATTTATTTTTTCATATATAACTTCTCAACCTTTCTCTCATGCAAGTCATTGAATCATGATTATCACTGTATGATATCTTTTCTTATATCTTTGCATGGTTACATAGGAAAAGATGTATGATCTCTTCTACATGATGAAGGTATTATACCTAGCATTTACACTCAACCTATCATTAATCCAACCTACTTCAAGTTTTATTCCTAATTTTTTCTTATTAATCATCAACCAAGTTAAACTTATAATTATTCTAAGTAATTTTTGGTGCAAAAGGGTTAGCTATAGGATACATATACTAGAAAGTTATTCAACCACTCTTCAAAATGGTTTTGATACATCGGGTAGGTACCGCATATGTTAAAACTTAGTGCAAAAGTGAACTTTTTTCACTGGATTACAAGTTTTCTAAACCTACTCATTTATTTTGATTTCTCTATATAATGTCTATGAGTGAAAATCATCTAGAGTTCGTTCTTTGTTCTATTCATATATCTGAGCAAACAACAATTCATATTAAATTTTGAAATATTTATAGGAAGCTTTTAA
>APFE030622971.1:0-28032 GCA_000404065.3 Pinus taeda
TAATATAATTAACTAATCCATGGTATTAATTTACTTAAATATCATTATTGGAATAATAATAATTATAAAATAAAATAAATTATTATATTAGTTTTATGAATTTAAATTGATTAATGTACTTTCTAACGATCCATTAGGATCGAAAGGTAGAATAAATAATATTAAAATTAAACCAATATTAGGGAAAGTATTTGTATATAACAGTATATTATTATTACTAACATTATATTTAGTTAATATAAATGATATAAATAATTTTTGAACCATTAAAAAACAATGATATTTATTAATAAACAATTATATTTGGTTAAATATATAAATGATATGAAAATTTCTGAATCATTAATATAATTAACTAATCCATAATATAATTAACTGATCCATGGTACAATTTTACTCAAATATCAAAATTGGAATAATATTAATTACAAAATAAAATAAATTATTACATTATTTTTATGAATTTAAATTGACTAATATACCTTCTTACGATCCATTGGGATCAAAAGGATGAATAAAAAATAAATAAATATTAAATAACAATATGGGAAAAGTCATATATATATATGTATTTATTAAAAACATTATATTTAGTAAAATATATATGATTTAATAACTTGTAGAAATTTACCTATTTATCTAATTTCTAGGAATAACCATAATTAAAAATATAATAATTATTTGGCTGGGGTCATAAGGTCAAAATTAGCCGTTATCACTCTAGCTGTTGGAGTCTCTGCCCGTACTATTTAATTGGCTAAGCTGGATCGGTTCTTCAACTTGTCGTGACGATGAACCACACTAGTTGGTTCGAAACGCATCGACAAAAGATTATTTATGTGATTTCGCCGAAAATTCTCTAAACAATGTTATGGATCACAGAAGTCTAAATTCCTTAATATCCTACTCCCAAGCTAACGGTGCATGGGCATGATCACGTGAAGTGATATTTCCAATGCAACCACTGATGCATTGGTTGACCCATGTTGGTGAAGGCTTGGCCCACAAGAAACCCAGTTGTATGAGATAGCAAGCAAGAAAGATATAACAATGAAGACAACCACACTTCATCTTTCAAAGTGCCCACAGAACATTAGTGAGTACAAGTGCATGATGAGCAGTCCAAGGACTCATCATGGTGTTGTGCAACACTTCTTGCAAATTTGAAGCATAAGAACACTCTTGATTGTGACATGCAAGCAAATGAAAGAAACATAGATAACTTGTGTCGCACACACATGCTTGCAATCTAGGATTCCTCCAATGCATGAGCAATGGGATTGTGTGGTTCAAGTGGAGGAAGTGTGATCTATGTGTGAGATGGATCTTCAATGCATATAGATGAGTGATGACGAGCCTTTGGTGGTTAAGAAGTTCCCTAATCGGAAGTGAGACTAACCCTAAGAGAACGAGGGCCTGACATAACCATCAGCTCAGGTTGAAGTGCATCAATAGTCTTGGGTGTTTCAACTTCATCATCAGATAGATCATCATGATAGACATAACCCCAATGTATGGAATGCAGGCTGAAACTCATGCATAGAATGATCAAGGCTCACCTGCGACTCACGGAGGATTCCAAGGACAAGGAAGAGCACAAGGAGGAGGTGCTAGAAGAGGTTGGGACCAGATCATCTACTACAACTGTGGAGAACCAAGACATTTTACTCATGACTATCATAATCCAACCCATTCTTCTTTTCAATATTGTAAGAATTCCACTAGTCAACCAGAGAAATGACTTTAGTTATGACCTAGGGTTATACTGATCTCCAAAATTCCATAGAACTTGTCCAACATGACTGCATTACAATGCCTGCAGAAACTGCATAGACATGGACAAGCATCTACTAGCTGTCACTGCACTGTTCCAAGAAATTTCTCAAATTGTTGGCTTGTTGGGGCTTGACCCAGATTCAGAGTTAATTAGCCAAATAAATCTTGGTACTATTGGCCCTTTTGGCAACAATCCGTGGAGTGCAAACTGAGGTCTCACCCGAAGTAGTATGGGAGGGTGCTAGAACTCGGTTTCCGCATCCTTGAAATGTCTGATGAGTTCAACTAGTCCTTTGTTTTCTTCCTTCACGCAAGTGGCTTCACATACCTTCTGTTCCTCGCAGCCTGATACCCTTCCTACATGCAGCCCTAATCAGGGGTTGTGTCACGCTCTATGCTATTACCCGAGATCTTAAATATCTTCCATTATTATTGAAACACCTTTGTCTATTTAAATGTCTTAATTTATACTTAACAATACAAAACATTCATCTAGGTTCGCGCAATAAATAAACAATATATTTGCAAATATCTAATCATGAATTAAACTAGGAAAAGATACATAGAATTATAGAAAAACTTCTCTTTATTGATTCTCTAACGGTTACAGACTCGACCCGCCTTGTGGACTCAACTACAGGGGTTCGTGCACTCAGTTACGGACTACTAGGCCTCTGCGCACATAGCTGTAGAGCCTTCTCCTACTCTACGCTCCACAGACACACTTTACACTTCGACTCAATCACCTAGACTTCACATATTCCTATTCTATTCCTTCTTCCCTTAATTGTTTTCTACACTTAGATCCTTGCTCTATTTATACAATTCCATGGTCTGCAGACCATGGCTAGATCTATCTAGCCAACATTACATTACAAAAAAAGGGTGGAAAACCCTATGAATCTATCATACTTCGTGCCCCACGGCCGCAATTTGCGAAGCTTTTACAACAAGATTTGGTCAAAACTTGGGCTTTAAGCCCTAAAACATGCCTTGGCATGGATTCCATGCCCAACAGGCTCCCATCACAAAATATTATGACTCACCGTCAAGTCACTCTATTGACATGGAGATCTTTGCACGTAGTCCCTCCAACTGTTCTCGAACTATGGCAAGGTCAACAGCATACTGAGCTACTGCTTGATGGATCTGTTGCGTACGTTGTTCTGAGACCTCTGTGTCAGAAGTGTTTCTTTGCATTAATGCATGCATCCCCTGCATTTGTGCGAGCTTTCCTTTAATTTCTACTGTGATGGTGAAGGCCTCATCGATCCAAGACTGAACACGCGCCTTCAGGATTTCTTCCTTGTGTCATGCTGTGTCCACCTGTTCTTTCAGTGCTTTGGCCTGTTGCATCTGTGCGAGCTTCTAAGTGAGGGCCACCGTCTACGCAATTCCTTTAACGTTGTCATAATTTTGTTGGAGTTTTCACGCCTCTATTTCTAAGTGCTGGATGTTGGGGTCCTCTTGTAGATTTGTGAGGACCTCAAATGATTCTTCCAACTTACTGGTGTAGTCTTGCACTGCACTGCCAATTTCCTCCAGTCCCACAATGATAGCACTAGCGCTATTCTCTGACTTCTAGGGGGGTCGATGGTTGTGCCTTTAATCACAGCTTGGTGATCTAAAGGTTCAGCACTAGCTAAACCTTTTCCATTTCTTCCCTCGCCTTGCTATCCCTACTACTAAGCTATGGATCCATGCTTCTGCTGGTATGTCTACTGGGATGGCCAGCTCCAGGATGCTTTGGCAAGTTCGTCTATCACCTGTACCAGTTGTTGATTCTTGGACACCACTTCATCGCACTGCAAGCTCAGTTGTTCCATATTTATTTTCTTCTCACTGAGGACTTGCAGTGCGCAAATCTCCCTAGCTCGTAACTCAGCAGTTATCCCATCCTGCAACACATATAAGGTCTCTCATGGGACTACAGCTAGATTGATACCGAGACCTTACAGTGCACTAACTGAAGGCCTTTTGGCCTCATTTGTTGTCACTAGTGCCCCTTCTGGCAACACTATGGTATTTGTCATTCATGTGCGTAGCATTTGTTCTGTTTTCATTAAGCTGACTGTGAGGTTGGTTGAAAGCGTACCAACCTGTAGAGGGGGCACCTATAATTTCTGCAACTGTGCTCTGAGGGCCCCCAACAAAATTTGGTTCTCTACATGAAATCTTGGAGAGCCTCAGAGGTGGCATCACACACTGTCTCGTCAATGTCATGTAGATCACCCTCGGTTAGGCTGATCAGGTCAATAGACAACTTTGATGCCTTAACCATCTTACGTGACCCTACCCGCTCTATTGGGTGTTGGTGCTTCAATTGCATTGACTTCGTTTGTGGGTCAGCCCCTCCCTCTTCTGTCTCTGCTTCCTCTACTTCCTACCCCTACGAAGATGTCATTTGGCCCTTCCTCGCCTTCGCAGCTGCCTCCTATGCTATTGCTGCTGCTCCGACCTTTCCCTGCTCAGTTGCTTTCTATGCAATGTCCCGCGCCACCTGTACTTCTACTGTCCCTACTTCCTTCCTTCATTTTTTGGCCAAGTGCATAATCCACAGCTTTGCCTCATCTTTCTTTCTTTGTTTCACCGACTTCTTCATCTCTGCGATGTTTGGGGCATGCAACTCCAGTGGCCATGCCTTCAGTACATTAAAAATGACATCATCTATGGCTACGAAGGGTAGCTTTATCCACTATTTGGTCAGGTGATGTAAATTTTATGCATGTCCGCTTTGAATTCTAAAAAACGTTGTAGACCATTGTAGACATTGGGCGACAATCGCGCCTTGCAGTTGATCCCCATTTTGAGGTTCATCTCCATGAACACCCAAAAGCTTTTACTATCATGGATCCTCTTAGCATTCTTTGTGGCCTAGAACGAAGCATACATTGTAGCCTCCGGTAGGTCCCTATCAATTATGGGGAATTGACTATCCTTGGGTAATTCCCCTACCATGAGCATTGTGGACAGCAGAAACCATAAATAGTGGAGCATTTTTCCCTATTCTGAGCTTCATGCTAATCTTCTAAAAACTCCTTCCAGAGGAACTGGAACTAGTTAAACTATACCCCCTCCATGCATTGCTCAGATACTCCTATCACTGGCACAGGTACTTCATCTATGCAGCACTTGCGAATAACCTTTCCTACCAAGATTTGGGTTACCATGCATACTGCTTTCTCCTTGATGCTAGAGATGGCATATCCCTTCTTCTTCTTTTTCAGCTTGTACTTTTTCTTCATGGCCTCACAATGGCTAGGTCACTGCCCTTCCCTTCTGAGATGTCTGCGGGGTCCTCTCCTTTGCATGGAAGTCGAGAGATGCATTGAATCAAGTCTATCGTGACTCTAATTCTGTCATCCCCACCGTGGTGTTCTGCTTGGGCTTCATAAGGTGCCTGGTCTCAAGGTGAGGTAACTTCTCATGGTCAGCAAGGTCCCAATCTTTGAATTTCAAGCTCAGCATGCATCCCAGGTGTGTGCCCTCAAACACAATGTTGTCTGGGAAGAGTGGGGTCTAGAGCGAGCTCTTGGTCTCGTCTAGGTCATTGGGCACTTTAGCCTTCCCTTTTTGTGGGGGAACATAGGCAAGCAATTTTGTCGTGGGGTTCACAGGCTGAGTGTCCTGCTCCATGCCGTCATCCTTGTCTTCTGTGATGATAAGGTCCTCTAGATCTTCTTCTTCTTCTTCTCCTCCATTGACAGCTTGGTGCGTAGTAGGTTCCGCGAGAACACACGTGCAAGAACCATTATTTGTTTGTCCTTATTGGGTCTTAGCGTGTGTGGTGATTTTGGGATTTTTACCGCAATCCTAACACCTTCCGGAGCATCCCCCATAGTCAAGGCCTACACGGCCTCCTCAACGATCATTTGTTTTATCATAACATCCTCAACTATTGTCATTGTATCCATGCAAAAATCTACCACTCACAAACTCAGGGGCTCAATCGATGCTTGGCACTCAACAATCAGGGCTCAGCTCAATAGCTCAATTTTCAAATGACCAAGTGTTGTTTGTTGGGCAGGCCTCTATAATTTATAGCGCTTTTTGAATTCAAATTCAACTGTTGCCCCCAAATCCAGTTCATTAATGCTCCCTTGGCAGTATATTTTCCCAAATCTTGCCCATAAATTGTGTCTTAAATGCTTATTGCCCACTCCATTTGGTCTCTAGTCGAGCATCCCATCATGAACAATGACTTCAATGGTCACTTCCTGGCCAACCCATGTGGCAACACAACCCCCCATGGATGGTCGTGGACCTTGTGACTCTTTTCTTCTGCACGTAGCTCCAACATCGTGCAGCTGGTGTGAAGAATAGTTTATAGTCCCATGCTTCTTTTCAGCTACCTAGAGCGTTAAGACTGTCCTTCCTTTGGCTACTCAGGTGGTCATATCACCTGTGAAAAGTTTCTTCCTATCATCGATCATGTTTCCTAGAGAATCACCACCTTTTATTTTTACGATCGTCATTGTGCACTTTACCATTTGTAACGCACTACCCTGGTCACGATGCTTAGCAATGTGTGGTCCAAGCCAAGGCATCAAACTAAACAATTCACGACAATTGGCCTTAAACCTATCATCGTGATCGTATACCTTTTCTTGGTTGTAGGCCTACCACATTAGATTGTTCTTGCACTTCACTAGGGTGAGAATGATGGATATCTCCTATTTCATATTCAGAAACTTAGAGAAGATGGCACATTATGTCAAGAAGAAACCATATCCCCAGTAGTTAAGTAGCATCTTTCATTATTCTTTGATTAAGATCATTTTTCTACATCAATTGAACCTTCTCCACATGTTATGGGAGACCTTCATTTCTCATGAGATGTTTAAGGGCCCACAGATATTTTCATCAGTGCATTAGGAGGAAGGTGGATCTTCAGGGCATGCACAACTCAAAGAAACTGAAATTATTGGAGTGCTGGTATTTGTTACCTATTAGAGGGGCACTAGGAGGCTCCTTGTAGTTTCCAAGTGATTATTATATCCACCAATTGTGGAAGGGGTCTCCTTTTCATTTCCAGACCATAGGAAAATGCTATCTCCACCAAGCGTGGAAGGGGCTTTGCCTTCTTCTCCAACTAAACAGGTACAAATTGGTTAGCAACAAAAGAGTAGAGATAAAGGAAAGAAAAAGATGCATGAGGATGATCCTAGTGATGGACAAGAGAGGGATTTTGACCTTATTGGCCATGAGGAGACACAGGTAGTTGATATCATTGACTTGGATGCTCAAAATCAAAGGACTGTCAAAGGCATGATCATCAAGGAACAAGAGGATGAGATACAAGCCTTGATGGTTAATTTAGAGAGGATTAAATGGGCTATCAAATATCTTTAACAAGAAAACAAGCGCTTGACCGACAAGCAAGACCTCATGGAGTTGCAAATGATTAAGGAGAACTAGAAAAAGGCAAAGAAGAAAAAGGTCAAGATGACCTCTATTGAGCAAGAGATTGAGAAAGACGAGATACATAGCTTGAGAGGGTCAACATGAATCTTGACGGGTTGCTCGAAAAGGAAAATAGGGACAAGAAGATGCTTCATCACATGGCCCACCAATACATGACTCGGAATAAAATATGCAATATGAGGATAAAGATACTTAAGGCAAGGTTAAGGAAGGCTTTGGGGACCAAAAAGGAGTATGATAAGCTAAAAATCTTGGCTAAGGCTTCACTAGCCCATCAAAACAACTAATGGGGGAGTCTTGTGCCAAATTTGGGGAAGTTTTGAGGAATTTTGGTTATTTTCAATTTTTGGAACTTTTCAACACAGGAAATTGCAATAGGTGTGCAGCGCCACTGTCATTACGCTTTTGATGGAGGCACTTGTTGGAGGAGTGGCTTACATATTCAGATTTAGCATGATGAGGACATCAATCCCTGAAAGTTTCAAAAAATGTGGAGCACAACTTGGTCACCTGAAGGTCAAAAAACCATCAAAAAGTGACCTCTCTACCACTTTTTGGATACACAGGAAGCAGCCTTGGGCGATTCCACTTTTGATGGGGGAAATGACCTCCAAATCCAAAAATTCAAAGCGTTCCAAAAACTAGACAGGAAGACCTATCCATAAAACCATATTAGGCTCAATTTGGTTAAGGGTAAGGCCTCCAAAATAGGCTCTGAAGTGGCGCTACGCATAGGATTAGTGGCACTGCGCATAGGATGAATTTTCCTAGTTTTGCCTAAAAATCCAAATTTCGCCTAGTTATTCTATAAATTCACTTTTTCTCTCATCATGGGTGAATTCTTGATTGTAAATGATGCTATGATGTGTAAATGTAATTGCAAAATGACTTTAGAAGGTAGATTCATCAGTTTTAGGTGGTTAAGGGGTAAATGAATTAGTTTCCATGGAAATAGAAGCAAGTTGTTCCACTACCTATATTCCTGTTCCTTGTTTAGAAATAGTTGAAACCACCCCTTTTCTCATGGATTCGACCCCTGATGGCTAGAATAGGTGGTTTAATGTCTATATTATGTATTTTTTCAGTCATTAGCAAAGGTTGGACACTTTTGGGAGCTCTGCGCTATTTTGTACATCTCTACAACAATTTGGCAAGGAAATAAACTAGGAGTTGTAGTAGTTTTTGTGGGATTCTTCTGGTAATGTGTTTTAGCATTGTTTCTCCTTCTGTCATTAGTTCTTTCTGATGTATTATGTGTGTCAAATCAACTTCATTCTTCTTAACTAAATGAAATCAAGATAGATAGGTAGAATACATTTATTTTTAGTGCTTTCCCTTGGGAATACATTTAGTTTTTCATGTTTTCTATAGCTTGAAGAGGAGTCATGACCCTTTGCATGCCCTCCTCAGCTCCTCGCCTATCTTCGACCTACCATCTCACTCAAATTCAAGTGCTAGAACACCTACTTACCTTGGCACATAGAACACCCTGCTTTCCTTACTTCATTTCCCAGATCCAAGATTGCCTGCTCTGCTAGATCCAGTAACAAAACCATCAATATCAATCAAAAAACCCTAGAGCTACTATACCTAGCCTAAAATCCATATTCAATTCAGTCATCTCAACTAATATTGACAAGGAGAGAGCCCTCTCCTGACTTGGTAGGGCTATCTACCAAGTTAAGGTTGGTTTGTGGTTATCCTAAGATTGCCTCCCTTCAACCTAAGGTCAATCTAGGCTCTAACATAGTGGCGACCATACTGGGGAACAAAGACAAATCACCCCAGTACAATTGATTTATGAGATTTTTGATGCTAAGTTTAGAATTCATTAGGCTGAAAAGTGAAAATTTGTGAAGTAATATAACAAATATTGAGAACCTTCAACACACTGGCTTCAAGAAGACACATGAGGTCCAATCTTGATCTTGATCCTCCTCCTGCATTTGAAAATCCTAATCTCATTCCAAGAATACTCAGAAAAGAAAGTTCATTAAGTCCTAGACTGGCTTTCAGATCTCATTCATGCCCAATCAACTTTCAATATCTTGAAGATCTCCCTTTTGACAAACATTTTGGTCTCTCCCTGATCAGAACCACATCTGACAGTGAATTGCTGGACATTGTATCAGACCCAGAATTCATCAAAGATATTGAAATCCAAAGGGCTAAATTGTTAAGTAATCAAAATCTACAAAACTCCCCTCAGTCATCCCTCAGTACTGATAGAATTCCTAAACTCTCTGATTCAGCTTCTACATGTTTCACCTCACCATCATTTCCCAATATTTCAAAGACTCATCTGTCATCTCCATTCATGCCCACACTCCCTCATCAGCCTATTATCACCCCTCAAACACCCATCACATCAACTACCCTTGTTGTCATAAATCGCCGTGTTTCAAATCCACCCCGAATCATGGCTACTAGATATGCACCTCTCGTACTACCATAGAACTTGGATGATATGCCTAATGATTATCAAAGTAAAATACCTTTGTTTGATGCCACTCAAAGTATCACAGCACAACAACATGTTGACTAGATGAACGATTTCTTTGACCTTCATGAGGTAGATGCCAAAAATGTGCCCATGAGATTATTTGTACAGAGTTTTGGAGGTGAGGCGAGAAAGTGGTTCAGAGCATTACTAGCAGCAACAACCAATTCTTTACAGGCTCTACATAGACAATTCCTTGACTGATGGGAGGTGAAAAAGAACCCACTCCAAATTATATCCGAGTATGAAAACATCAAGAGTATCAAGAGTAATGTGGGAGAAAGTGTACAAGATGACTGTGTAAGATTCAATACAATCTATAATGCAATTCCAATTGATATCAAACCACCGATGGGGTTAGCATTGATAAAATTTTTGGATGGTTTCAATCCTGACATGGCGTATCAGTTGTGGGAAAGAGATCCTCGCAATCTTGAGGATATGCAAAAGAATGCAGTGAGTGTCAAGGAAAATTTGCTAGCCAAGAGGGCGAGGATGAAGACTAAAAAGAAGGTGACTATAAAGTAGGAAGCCTCTTCCTCAGATGTTAAGGTAGATAATATTCTCCAGAAAATTGAAAAGATTTTTGATCGATTTACAATTGTGGATAAGCCTGAAACAATGATCATAAATCCTAACTTCATAGGACAGCAACAACCTCAATTTAGGATAAAGAAAAGGGAGCAAAAGGCATAATATCAGGCAACCCAACAGCAGCAAGTCAGAACACCCTTACAAAAAAACTATATGTAGGGATTAGAGGATGAAGATGATAATAACCCTGTGGTTGAAGCGAATCATTTCTTCACTGCAGATGATTTTCCCATGTTTTTGACAGCGGATGAGGAATATGCAAATGTTCAAGATGCCTAGAAAGATGAGGACTTCATACTGGCAAATTAGGTAGTTTTGGAGGAGGAATTAGATGACTATCAGAGAGGATATATATGAACACAATGACGGCACAAAAGAAGGAATTTTCATTGAGGAATCGAGATGTTCCAGTCAGCTCGATTCAAAAAAGGAAAGAAACACAAGCGAAAAATGATACTTCAAGAGGTCAAAAGAAAGGAAAGGAGCTTGCTAATCCTACTTCCAGCAAAGGACCGTCAGCAAGTAGCATTGTAAATGAGAAAAATAGTCAGCAAAATGTATCAAAATAAAGAGCCGAGAACAAAGATCTTCTAGTTAAAGAGGTAGATAAAATTTCAACTTTTAATTTAGAAAATGAGATAGCTAAGTTAAAAGTTTCAATTCCTTTAACTGAATTGATGAAGAATAGCAATTACAAAAACCAAGTGTCCAAAATTTTGCACATAGGTCCTTTATCTGATATGGTCAATGTAGAAGATGTCAATGTAGAAGATGATTGGCCAGAGCTCATCTTTGGCCTTGGAGAAGCTTGGCCTTGACATTACCAGGAAGTATCATGACCTCTATTCCTTTGATTCCGGTAGAGTTTGTTGTATAGGCCTAATTAAATACTTGGTAGTATCTTTACACTGAATCCCAGCTAAGAATATCCTAATGGATGTTGTGGTTACTGACATTCCACCATGGTTTGGTATGCTTCTATCCAGATTGTGGGGTGCGAAGCTTACAGGGACTTTACAAATAGATTTCTCCTATGCCACAATTCCTGTGTTTGGCCAGCTGAGAAAATTATACCGAGAAAAGAAGATGAAGTACATGATTACAAGCAAGGAGAAACCACTTAATCATCCAATTAATTATGTACTTACAGACTTAGAATCATTTGTATTACATTCAGATAGTGGTTTTAATGATGTTGATAGTTAGTTAGTTGAAGTAGAGGATATTCTGGAAATTTCAAAAAATTTCATAGCAGTCCTTGACCAAGAAAGACAAAAGATTGCAAGTACTGCTGAGCAGTCCACATTCTAACAATAACAGAAAGTTGATGAACAATAGCAAAGTAAAGAGATCAGTCAAGCTAAAGTAGAAGAACAAACATAATTTCAACACCTTGAAGAAGAGGCAGGTTTATGGAGCATGGATTTTGATGGAGCTATGGGTAAGGATGGTGTCAGCATAGGGATGTGGATTTGTAGTCCTATTTTCTAGCCAATTAAAGTCCCTAATAATGTTAGAGTTTGTTCATATAAATTGGCCTTTGACTATTCTAATAATGAAACCGAATATGAAGCACTAATTGTAGGTTTGAAAATTCTCAAAAAGCTGAATGCAGTAAGGATATCAGTCTATGGAGATTTGGAGCTGATAATCAAGCAAGTCAAGGGTGAATATCAAGCTAAACATCCAAGGATGAGGACTTACCATAATACAGTTTTAGATATCTTAAGAATGTTTCTAGATTATACTTTGACAGCAATACCTCATACTCAAAATGTCATTGCAGATGCGCTTGCCATGGCTACAAGTAACATGAAGGTTTCACTAAATTCCAACAAGAAGTTCGAGATCCATATCAAACACCACCCTGTTGTTCCAGACAATCTAAGATATTGGTAGGTGTTCGGGGATGATAAGGAGATCAATTCCTTTTTACAGAATGAAGGTAATTATAAGGATGCTTCAATTGATAATGAACATGAAAACAATGAGAAAGACATGGAGGTGAACCAGATGGAAGTTTGGCAGTTGAAAGACAATGTAATTCCTAAAGGTCTCATGCCTTTGGAGGAAATATTTGATCAAGATGATGTGGTCAGAAAGCCAAGTTTGCTGCCTACAAAAAAAGGAGTTGAAGATGTGAGTATTGGGACAATTGATCATCTGAAATTTGTAAAATTGTCCAAAGCTTTGTCACCCGAGGTAAAAGCCAAATACATTAATTTGTTGTCTGAATTTTCTGACATATTTTCTTGGGATTATTCAGATCTCAAAGTCTATGACAAAGACATAATGCAACACACTATTCCAATAAAGCCAAATCAAAAACCATTCCGACCGAAGTTGAGACGAATCAATCCCTGGTGTAGTTGTCCCAATTATATTTTCTGATTCGATTTCAAACCTTGTTCCTGTAAGAAAGAAGACCGAGGAGATCAAATTGTGTATTGATTTCTGGAATATGAATAAAGTCTCACTGAAGGAAAATTACCCATTGCCGAAGATGGATCATATCCTTCAGAGAGTAGTTAGAGCATCTCATATGTCACTACTCCATGGATATTCAGGATAGAATCAAATTTTAGTGAATTAAGATGACCGAGATAAGACTACATTTACCACACCCTAGGGAACATTTCATTATGCTAAAATGCTGTTGCTTGAAGAACGCTGGAACTACATTTCAGCAAGCGATGGATATTGCATTTGCAAATGAAAAAGATGTATTTTTTGTTCTATATCTAGATGATTTGACAATGTTTTCAGGTTCCAATGATGAGGACCTTCACCATTTGAGGATTATCTTTCAGCGGTGCAGAAAATTTGGGATATCACTCAATCCTAAGAAAAGTCTCTTTGCCATGGATGAAGGGAAGTTGCTTGGCCACATTATCTCAAAGGAAGGCATCCATATTGATCCTTCATGGGCGGAAGTAATTCAATAGATTGATTTTCCTAGGAACAAGAAAGAAATACAAGCTTTTAATGGTAAGACGAATTTCTTACGAAGGTTTATTCCTAATCTAGCTGAACATTTAAGAGAGAAAACTAATATGTTGAAAAAAGACAGCATAGTGAAGTGGATGAGGGAGGCTATCAAATCATTCAATTTGGTAAAGTATGTTGTCTCTACAGCTCCAGTTTTGATTAGCCCCGATTACACGCAAGATTTCATTTTGTTCTCATTTGCATTCGAGCATACCTTGGCAGCAGTTTTAATGCAAAAGTGAGATGAGTCAGAGAAGTCTATTGCATTTTTTAGCTAGATCATTAGAGATGTTGCCTTGTGGTATGACATAATTAAAAAACATGCCCTTGCACTTGTCGAAGCATTCAAGGATTTCCTAGTGTATACTCTGCACTCCCACATCATTGCATATGTTCCCAATACAGTGGTAAAAGACGTGCTGATACAAACCAATCCAAAAGGAAGATGAGGAAAGTGGATTGTAGCCATGCTAGAATATGATTTGGAGATCAAGCCTATAAATCTGATTAAAGGCCAAGGCCTGGCAAGGTTAATGGCAGAGTCAAATCTGCATGCTTTAGATATAAATATGATTGCTGCTATGTCAAAAGAGGAAGAAGAAAGCTCCCTGATTCAAGTGTCTGAGATGTTTCTAAAGTCACCGTGGTATTCAGACATACTGTATGTACTCCAGCACCTCTCACCACCTCTGAAAATGACAAAAAACAAAGGTAGAACTCTCAAACTTAAAGCTTCTAAATTCTGCATTTTGAATAATGCCCTCTATTGGAAGGATCCAGGAGGAGTTTTGCTAAACTGTTTAATTGAAGAGGAAGCCTAGTAGGTGATGAGTGAATTTCACAAGGGTGATTGTGGTGCTCACTTATTCTAGAAGACAACAGCAAATAAAATATTGAGAGCGGGCTATTACTGGCCAAACTTGTTTTTAGATGTGTACAAAATAGTCATGAGTTGTCATGAATGTTAGCTCTTTCAAGGTAAGAGAAAATTGCTACCCTTTCGTCTAAAACTAGTTGAAGTCAATGCACCGTTTCAGCAGTGGGGATTATATTTTATTGGGGAAATCCATCCAACATTGTCGGCGCAGCACAAGTGGATCCTAACAGCAACCGACTACTTTACCAGGTGGATCAAGGAAATCCCAACCATGCAGGAAAGAAATACAGTAGTCATTCAGTTCTTGGAATCAAATATTTTATCTCATTTCGGTTGTCCTGATAAAATCATAATAGATAATGTAGCTGCATTCAAATCCAATAAGATGATCGAATTTTGTAGTAAGTATAAGATTACCTTGGGCCACTCCACAACATATTACCTGCAAGGTAATGGATTGGCCAAATCATCCAACAAGTCATTGGTAAACATCACCAAGAAGTTGCTAGAAATAAATAAGAAAGGCTAACATAAAAATTTAGTTAATGCTTTGTGGGCTGATAGGGTAAGCCAAAAGAAGTCCATAGGTATGTCTCCCTTTGAACTTGTTTACGGCAATGATATAGTTTTCCCAACATCCCTTGTAGTTCTGGTTATGAATTTATTACAGGAGGCGAGCAGTGAGGAGGATGATTTTCAATGAAGAATCAATCAGATGATCCATTTATAGTAGACAAGGGAGGAAGTCTTCCAAAATACTTTCAGATTGCAGGAGAATATCAAAAATATCTATGATCAGAAAACAAATGCAGATAAGTTCCAGCTGGAGGATGTTGTGTTACGATGGGATGCTAGAATTGAAGATAAGGGAAAGCGTGGTAAGTTTGAAAACTTATGGAAGGGGCCTTATAAGATTTCTGCACATAGAGGACAGAATGCATTCCTGCTTAAGGATATGGATGGACAAGACTTTCAGGAGGACAAATCAATGGTAGGCTCCTTAAGCGCTACTTCTTCTGAGGTGGTATCTGAAAATCATGAAATGATCATTGTATATATTGTTTTCCTTTCATTGCAAGTGTTCATATACAATTCATTTCAACTTGGGGCCCAAGGTGAAGGCTATAAAGTAGAGTGTTTTGTATCAAGTTTGAGTTTGGTATCATTTTGAGTTTGGTGTCATTGTGAGTCTTGAGTCAGTTTGGGTCTTGAGTCAGTTTTCACAGTGTCAGTTTCAGTTTTTGAAGTATCTTGACTGTATTTCCCAATGGACGAGGCACTAGTCTACTTATCCCAGAGATCTATTGTTCTTAGCACCTCCAAGGAGCTACCATCCCCAATTGGAGCCAATGTTAGTGTCAGTTCTTTCACACTGCTATCAGTGATCAAATTGTTGTTACAAAAAAAATTGTCACCATGACTTTCTACAGTTTGTGTGAGTCCATGAATACTCATACATACCTCCTTTGCAAGTCTTAAACCTCAGCTCTTCATGTCAAGCCTTGCAAATGGGAGAAAGACCTTAAAAATGTCTCAAATCTTGGTTTCGCACTTTCTCCTAGCATTCCCTGTGGTGTTGTACCTAATAGTCATGTTTCCTGCAAACCTAACCACTCTGTATATTGAGTGATGGGTACGAACCCCTGTAAAAGTTAAAAAGGTGTAAGTTCATTCTTAAAAACTCATCTTGGGTCATTTCTAGACACTTCTAGACACTTCTAGAAGGAATATTACATTGGCAAGTCTGCTCCACCTTGGTTCATCCATTCCATAACTAAGGGAGCTAACTCCATGATATGAGGTGCTTATCCCATTAAAGGAGGAACTTATCCATTCAATGGTGGACCTGCAACTTCCTCCATTTGCACTATAAATTCATGCATTGGGTTGGTTGTAGAGGAGGTTGAAAGCTGAAGATTCTTGAGGGTAAATGCTGCTGAAAACTAGGCTTCCTTTTTGAGCTTGTGAGAGGAGAGATCACATACCTTTCATGTCATTTGGGAAGTGAGTGAGGCTTGTCAAAGTAGAGGAGACCCCTGTTGGACCCTGGAAAGGACTTGTGCAACATCAAGGCAAAGGTTGTAAAGTTCTTTTATTCATTAAGTTAATACAATCAAGTTTATTTTTCTCAATGAACTGTCTCTAATGGTTTGTTTTATGAGCTCCTTGATCTTCATAATGAACATGTTTTTTTATACGTAGGTATGCTTTGACGTGTGCTTGTTTGTGTATGCAGGTTATTGAACGAGAACTGCTTGAAGCTGTTGGGATAAAACTGCCTCAAACAAGCATTGGACCAAGGTAGGGTCTTTTACACTTCTTAGTATTCATTAATGAATTGAAACGTGTTTAGAGAGAAATAGGTTTGCTTGTTCTCTTTGTTGCTAGATATCATTAGATACTAAGGAGATCGGTCTTGTCCACAAGAACGATTTATCCGGCCAACAAATTGGCGACTCTGCTGGGGATCGGTTTGGTTTGGATTTTGTTTTGTCTTCAGTTTGACTTGAGAAACTTAAGTTTTTGTTTCTGATTTTTCCTTGATTGGTGTGAGTTTGGGTATTGGTTAGATCCTGGTTGATTTTTTATTTTTTGAAAATTTGTAAGAGGACCACATCCTCTGAGTTAGTTACAGTGTGGACCTATCCGTACTGTTACAGTGTAACACAGAGCGGCACCGCACTTGGTTTTACTAGATGCCTGCGAACCCCTGTCAAAAATTTGAAAAACCTAAAATTCATCTACCCAGTTAGGCTTAGTTCTTATCCATAGCTGTTAGTATATGCCCAGACCTGCATTTGTCTTGACAAAAGTTCCTTTTGATTTAGTTTTCATTGGCATTCTTGTTTGGAGTGATTTTCTAAGAAGTTTTGTTTGATTGGATTGGTTTTTGCTTGGTCTTTGTAGTAGCTCAGAGATCCGAAGCCTTAGAGCCTTAGATCACCCTGGTCTCTCTGGTTTTCTTACTGAGTTTGACTGGCTTATGAAATCTATCCGTCAAGAGACCTAGATCCCATTTGTCTCTTTTGCAAAACTTTGATTGAGCTTGATTAAAAGTTTTGAATTTCATTTTTTCTATTAAAATATAATTGGATGTTTTTGATTAGTTTGTTGAGCTGAACAAATTGATCCTTAGTTAAGCTGAGACACTAAGTTGAACGTCCTTAGAAACATTTCAAGTGTCTTTCAATCCATTTTTCGTTTAGATCTCAAAATTCGATCATAGTTTTGAGTTTTTCGTAAAAATTATACAAGCTTGTTGAAAATTTGTTTTCAATAGTTTTTTAGAGTTTTTTATAGAAATCTTAAAAGATCTCTTTAAGGGAATTGCTTATTCTTGTAGTTGTTGATTGCTGAAAAGCAAAGGGATTTTCTGTGAGTGTCATTAGTAGTCTTGTTTTAAAAAGTTTTCTGGAAAAGACAAAAAAGTTTCCTTTCAATTGTATGTTAAGAGAAAGATTTGATTTTCCAAGCATTGCATTTTCGACTCTTCCTTAGCTAGATATTCATTGAAAAGGAAAAGGAATTGTTATCATCTTAGGTGCATTTTTAGTGTTTTGGAGTCGAGTCTTCATACCACAAAGTTTCATCTCCGCACCCATTGACTTAAGGAACAAACAATAAAATTAACGCTTAATTAAAATCAATCTAGTAATCATTTTATTTTCTAGGACTCTTTCCACCAACATAGCTTAGGCTAGTATCTTGGAGTAGGGAGTAATTAACTCTCCAAGGTAGTTTAAACAAACAAGTAGTCAATCTTGCGGTAGGAAGAAAATCCAATTGTTACATCTATGCTCTGGGAAAGCTCCTCTTAAAGGAGAAGCACGAGATCATATCCGAACCAGTGTGGGAATCAACCCTTCCTCATTGGGAATGATAGAAGATATTCACGTATTAAAAATGGTAAACCTCGGATTAACCATTGTCGAGAAGCATGGGGTCACTTGTTGGTAAACCTTGGATTATGTCAAGGAGCCTTCAAGGGGATTGAGCTTGTTACTCTGCCCTTGCATGTGTATCGGATCGTAGACTGTTCCCCCAAGTATATTTGTTTCCGTTGGTGACCTTAGTGACCATAATCTTTAGGATTCTTTCCTAGGTGACGGTGGAGGGAAGATCCCACTGTACCTGGAGCAGACGTCGACTAGACTCACTTGGACTCTCTGGGGGGTTATCTTCACTCGAGACGGTTATAGTGGAGAAACTTGTGTCAATCTGTTTCATTAAGCAGGTTGTCGGGGTAACTGTTCCAACCACCATTTCTGTATTGAACTCTGCGACGTTGGATTTCATCACCAACTAGTGTTTTCAATCCGGAAAGATACTGTTTGTGTGTGGTTTGATCTCCTAGATTTGTTAGGCGTGTGCTTCAAATTGTTTGATTCTTTAGAGACTTTAGGTGTTTTTATTGAGATTTTTCTTTGTTTTCATGTGAAGTAATTAGATTAATCGTGGCTGAATTACCGAGACAATCCCGTCAACTTCGGGGCGCAGCCTCCCGAATTTACACCAAGTCAGCTGGAAGGGCTGCGAGCCCTTGTCACACCTAGTGAAAGCAGGGTTGGGTCACCAGAGGCCGGAGAGTCTTCCTTGATTGTACATCCTGATTATATAGTGCAAGCAACAGAACATATTTCTGAACCGATTTCATTTTCTGAGGTTACTAGTAGTATCACTCCTACTAGCTCGGTAGCCGAAGAACCTAAAATCTCTAAACCTGAAACTGAAATTGCTGCTACTCCATCTTCAAGATTTGCTTCTCCTGTTTCTAGCGGTCCTAGTTCACCCAGAGTAGAAAATATTATCACTGAGAATCTTCCTTCTGGACTCATTTCCATTGAAGAAATTGTAAACTCAAGTCCGGACGAAGGTATAAGCATCCCTGAAAATCAACCGACTATCGAACGTAGGGAGCGTGAATCTATTTTCTTCAGTCCCATCGGAGGTGACACTTGGTATATTTCGTTGACCAATTTCTTAGAAAATCCAGGTCTCGCGTCTTCACCACCTCGTTTTCCTTTCCATCCAACACCCATAGGTTATTAGCCTCCCTTGAATATGTCGAGACAATCATCCTTGTTTACTCAGACGCTAGAAACTTTTTTACATGGCGGTCCTTCTGTTCCTCCTGGGTATTAGTCTGTATCTGGTACATTTTCAGGAGCTTCTCCTCGACCCATCGATTATGTCGTATCTCCTAGTCATAACGGAACTAAAGCGTTAAGTGTTGAAAAGATTCTTATGATGTCTGGTACTACTCCTAATCCGCAACCTCAAGGTAGTTCAATACCATCTGGGGGACAGCCACAAGCTACTCCAATATCTCCTGGGGGCAACCCCAAGGCAGTCCATTACCGCCTGGGGGGCAACCTCAAGGACAGTATGTTCCTACGGGACAGTATGTTCCTCAAGGTCAACCCCTGTATCAATATGTACCTCAAGGTCAACCCCAGTATCAATATACACCTCAAGGTCAATACCAGCCTCAAGGTTAGTACCAACCCCAAGGTCAGTACCAACCTCAGGGTCAATATCGACCTAAAGGTTTTAAACTACCTTCAGGTCAATCATTTGTTCAAGGACCCAGAAATGTACCATATAACTATCGATCTTACACTCAACCTGGTTTTGGTCCTCAATACGTTCAACCTGTTATGGGTCCATACCCCGGGATGAACGTGGTGTGGGATCAACAGACTCTGCAACCGAGTGTACAGTTGTCATCTCAATCTGGACAGCCTTTCGTTTTTGGTTCACCCGAGTGACCTGTCCAGCCTACTCTTCAATCTGCTACACCTGGGGCAGTTCAACAGCTTGGGCCTAGTTTGCCACAAACTCCGTCCCAAACGTTTGTTGCAACTGCTGCGGCTTCTGTTCAATCCACTCCACCTATTTCTAGAGTATCAGCGTCTCCGGTTTCTACTGCTCCTGTATCATTTCCTCAAGCCTCTTTACCCTAGTCTGGACCTACAATCCAGACTCTGGTTTCTATGCCTGCAGGACAACCTGGGCCTAGTATGGTTGTTACAATTCAACCACAATTTACTTATCAACCGTACCAGGGGCAGTACCAATACGGGCCCGCTGTGCAGAACTCGGCTTATCAGTATCAACCGTACCATGGGTATACATATCAACAACCTCAACAACCCCAGTATGGTCTGGTTAATCCTGGTTTTCCAGGAGGATATAATATCCCAAATGCCAATCCGATACCAAGCTATCCTATATATCCTCCTCCTGGGGCTGGTCTTATGACCCCAGGTTTTCGGGATCCAAACCATCAGTTACCATTTATAGCAACTTTGGATTTGCCTGACTTGTCGCGCCTTACGAACGATCCAATCAATTATCTTCCGTATTGGCCGCCAATGCCGAATAAGTTGCCCAGTGATATACCAAAGTTTGAGGGGAAGCCAGGAGAAGATCCATCTAATCATGTGATGACTTACCATCTCTGGTGTGCATCGAATTCCATTATAGATGATTCCATTCACCTTCGTATTTTTCAACGCACTTTGATTGGCCTTGTAGCCAAGTGGTACATTGAGTTGCCACGAGGCTCTTTTTATAATTTTAGTCAGTTAGCCACTTCCTTCCTTACTCATTTTCAGCTGCCAGTCCGATATGACAATAGCACGAAATTATTAACTTCATTAAAGTAGTCGACGTCCACTTATATTTCGGATCATATTCATGAATGGTGACGTTGACGTTGTTTAGTGAAAGTTTTTATCCCGGACCAAATTTTGGAAGAATGGTTTGTGAAATCATTATTACCTAAAATAACTGAAGATGTTGCTAAGGTAGGGGTAGTTACAGAAGAGCAAGTAATTGCTCAAGCTCAGTACCTTGACTTAGTTTATACTCAGTCAAGTAATTTGCATGATAAAATCCCCGACCTTCCGAAACAAAATCAAATAGCTGCACCTCCCTCAGGGTCTCATGCCGCTGACGATATGATTGGTACTGTTAATCATCCAAGAATTCTTCTCCCATAATAACTTTACCAGATTCCCCTAAGGGAGAGTCTTCACCTGAAATTTCTGCCGATGTTCATGTCGTCGAATCATCCATGACCAAATCAAAATCTAATGGCAAGAAGAAAGGTAAGAAGAAGAACAAGTAGAACTCAAAGGAGAAATCCGAGAAGCCTGAATCTACTAAGGAGAAACGAAAACCTCGATATCCTTGTCTCATCTGCGATGAGGAGCACTTTACAAGGGATTGCCCACATCGTGCTGAGGTTGTGAAAATCATCAAAGGTTCACAAACACCCGCTGTTTTGAAGGATCCTTTTCCAAATCAAGATAGTAAAATGATAGGCTCTTCCTCTAATGCCTCACAAGAACCCATAATTATGATGTCACATGTAAGGATTGCGACATGATCGCAAGATTACGGGAGTAAAAGTCCTTTTGGTGGAAAGGAAGCCGAATCTTCTAATTCCAATCCATCAACCTCAGCTCCGTCTGGTTCCGATCCACTATAGATCAAGAAAACCAATCCCGACTTTGTAATCAAACCGCCCGCTAAGGGTATACTTTGAAAGTCAGCTTTCAATCCACATGCGAGAGCTGCTCAGAACTATAACATTATTGAAGATTTAGCTGTTTCACCTTCAGCAATGTCAGCATTGGAAGTGCTGCAATCATGTCCAGCACAACGTAAGATGCTACTGTCAACTATAGGAGCTCTTGATCTTCAGGACTCAAACCTCATAGTCTTCGATTTAGAAAAGAGTACACCTCGTCTTCCTCATCAAATGGCTTTGCAGAATCCAGTGTTAGTCAAAAATAGACCTTGTTTTAGGACTGTGATTGATGAGGGAGCTTCCATGTGTATTATGTCGATACAGTGTTGGAAAACCCTTGGTTCTCCTACGCTTAATCAATCCCCGACAATTCTAAAGGCCTTTTATGGCCGAGGGTTTCATCCTTATGGCATTCTACAGGACTTGCCTATAGGGGTTGAAGGAAAAACCGTTAATCTAGATGTGGAGGTGGTTGATGCCCCTCTAGATTACAACCTTCTCTTGGGTCGTAGCTGGTCTTACGCCATGACTGTTGTTGTTTCCTCAGTCTTTCGGCTTATTAAGTTCCCACATAACGGAAAGATTGTAACAATAGATCAGTTAACTTATTTCTCGTCCGACCCATCCTCTGCTGAGAGTATTCAACATGTTGGAAAAACCACTATCCCTTATAAGGATGTTGGAGTAGGATTAGTTAAAGATTTGGGTTTACTTGGAACTTTTTCCTTTCCTCCTCCCAGTGTATAGTCTCCTTTCGCAACCATTCATATGATTTCATCAGAATCCATTCTTCTTGACGATCCTTGGGTCGTTCCATTCGAATCCGAGGTGGACTCTCTTGGCGATGTTATGCCTTTGAGTCCCTTTGAAGTTGCTTATAAGGCAGTACAGTCATTTTCCGACTCAAATTCAACCAACCCTGCTCTAGTGAATGAGATCAATGGGAAATCACTTTCAATTTCAACCTTAGAGTCAACAACCTTTTCAGAAACCGTTCACACTGATGAACAAATTCGGGAACTGTTGTCTGTTGATGCGTTACCATGGGAAGATCTTCATCATAGGTCTTCGTTTTTACCCGAGATTGATCATTTTGAAAATGATTTTTCATCCATTTTCACCGTTGAATATGTCCAAGAACCACAGAATCCATTGAAACATCCTGATTCTGAACAAAATTTAGCCAATATTTCTCGCACGGTTCCTATCGACATTTCAGTCAAACCTGGGGTTGTTGAAAACATTTACATAGGTGCTTCTTGTACAGACACTGAAGTCAACACATATAAAGCCCTATTTCAAGAATTCTGCGACGTGTTTCCCTGGTCCTATGAGGAAATGCCAGGAATTGATCCTTCAATCGTTGTTCATGAAATCAAAACCTACTTGAATGCTAAACCCGTCCGGCAATGGTTGCGTCAAATACGCCCACAAAAAGCTGCTGCCATCAAAACCGAAGTTGAGAAATTACTTAAAGCAAGTTTCATTTATCCAATTCCTTTAATGGATTGGGTATCGAATATTGTTCCAGTTAATAAAAAATAAGGGACAATAAGAATATGCATCGACTATAGGGATATTAATCGTGCTTGTCCAAAGGACAATTATCCCATGCCCTATATCGATCAAATTATCGATGATTGTGTCGGCAGTGAAATTTTCTCCTTTATGGATGGCTTTTCCAGTTATAATCAAATTAACATTCTACCTGCAGATCAACCAAAAACGGCATTCATCTATCCATGGGGGATATTTTCTTATTACAAGTTACCTTTTGGACTGAAGAACGTCGAGGCAACTTTTCAAAGGGCCATGTCTTACGCGTTTCATGACATCAAGCACATTGTGCAACCCTATCTCGATGATTTACCAGCTCATTCAATTTTCATGAGATGTAGGCATTATCGGATTAGGCTCAATCTGCACAAGTGTGTCTTCTGTATCGAAACGGGTCGATTACTAGGATTTGTTGTATTAAAAGCCGGTATTCATGTCGATCCTTCAAAGGTCGAAGCCATTGTCAAGTTACCACCTCCTTCGACTCTTCACCTACTCCAGAGTTTGCAAGGGAAAGCAAACTTTTTACGTCGTTTCATTCCTAACTACGCTGAGATTACAAAAGGTTTCACCCGGTTGTTGAAACAAAACACTCCATTCTTTTGGGACGAGATAGCTGACAAATCTTTTGATGCTCTAAAACATGCGTCGACCCATGCGCCATTATTGCATCCTCCCAACTACAACCAGGATTACTTCTTGTACCTCGTTGCTTCCCATTCCACTGTTGGGATGGTTTTAGTTCAACAGGATGAATTCGAAAGTGAACATGTGATATATTATCTTAGTCAGACCCTAACTCCAACTGAGTTGAAATATTCACATGTGGAGAAACTGGTCTTAGTTGCAGTCCAAGCTGTTCAGCGCTTTCGTCACTACATTTTGTTACGCAAAACCACTGTCATTTCTGACTGTAACCCTATGAAATACATTTTGACTAAACAATTGTTGGGGGGCAAGTATTCCAAATGGATTGTTATCCTGCAGGAATCTGACTTGGAACTTGAGAAGGCCAAGTCCAAGAAGTCTTTGGTTTTTGCAGAATTAATGTGTGACTTCCCTCGTGCCGATACCGAACATGTGGCGGAAGAATCCATTGTGGATGAATCCTTGTTCCTTATCAGCACCGTTGATCCATGGTACGGAGATACCATTGTCTATCTCCAAACCCAATCTTTTTGGCCTGATACTTCACGATCTCAACACCGGAAAATACGATTCCAAACCCAACCTTACACTATTATTGGACATACAATTTATCGTCGTGGGGTGGATTCTGTCTTCCGTCGTTGCCTTACACATGATGAGGCTGAGAAGGTTCTTAATGACTGCCACTCTAGAGCGTGTGGCGGTCATATGTCTAGGTATGCCACAGCCCAAAAGATTTTGCGCACTAGCTATTTCTAGCCATCCTTGTTCAAAGATTGTATTACTGCCGTCCAGAAATGCCACAATTGCCAAATTTTTTATTGTAAGATGTGCACTCCTCCTGCTCCTCTCCACCCTATCATTACCGTTGGTCCATTCGCAAAATGGGGTATCAATTTTATTACATGTAACCCTCCCTCAGCTGGGGGGCATGCGTATATCATCCTTGCCGTAGATTATTTTACCAAGTGGGCCGAGGCGATGCCTACATTTTCGGCAGATGGCAAAACTGCTGCGATTTTCGTTTTCAATCATATAATTGCTAGGTTTGGTGTCCCCCAAGCGATTATCACTGACCATGGGAGTCATTTTCGAAACATCATGATGACCGAACTTACAGATCAGCTTGGCCTGCATCACGATAGTTCCATGCCATATTACCCACGGGCAAATGGTCTGGTTGAAGCAGTCAACAAAGTTCTAGTCACCATGAATTGACGAATCATTGGGATTCATCAGTCGAATTGGCACAACATGTTATTTTCAGCGCTTTGGGCGTACCGAACCTCAGTCAAAACATCAACAGGTTTTACTCCCTTTCAACTGGTTTACGGTTTAGAGGCAGTATTGCCTATTGAATGTGAAATCTCGTCATTACAAATTGCTGTGCAATTATTACCAACCACTTCCGAAGAAGAAAAAAGTTTATTATACTTAGCTCAATTATATGAGAATCGACACAATGCTGCATTAGCTGTCGAAACTCATGCCAAACGGATCAAAGCTCAGTATGATCGAAATGTTACACCCCACAATTTTTCGGAAGGCAACCTAGTTTTACTTTACGATCAAGCAAATGATAAGCTAGGGGCTCACAAATTTGTACCCATGTGGCATGGTCCATATATTGTCAAGCGGAGGCTGGCAAAAGGGGCCTATGAGCTAGAAGATTTTGACGGTGTCTCTTTAGGTAAACCTAGGAATGGGCTTTATCTAAAGCTATATTATGCTTAAACGGATAGCATGGAGACTTCATTAGATTAGTTTTTTCTACGTTGGTGTGTTCGTAGATTAAAGATGCGTGCTTTACTTTAGAGAGTGTTTTTCATTATTAGTCCTACTTATCTTGATTTTACTCTTGATATTGCAGATGTCGACGCCTCTCCCAACATACATTGGTTTCGTTGATGACGCTTGTCATAGTACATGGAACATCTCTTCCGCAGCTTGGGTTATCTATTCACCCTCTGACGAGTTAGTATCTATGCACGGGGTAAGCCTCGGTCAAACAACAAACAACATTGCAGAATACAATGCAGTGATTGAATTATTATCTGAATCCATCTCATTTGGGATTCTAAGTTTGATTGTTAATTTAGATTCAGAACTCGTTGTATTACATCTTAATCGAGTTTATGCCATTAGAAATCCAGTATTATTACGATTATTTTTTAGAGTCATCTCTTGGAACGAGAATTTGATTACATAGCATATCAGCATATTCCAAGATATTTAAATACATTAGCAGATGCAATTGCTTCTCAAATGTTAAATAGACATTTGCATTGAATCAAACAGTAAATTTAAAAACATCTCATAAACATGTTTTTCAAGATAACCATAGTAATAGCATAAGAGTGTGTCAAAATATACATCATCCTCGATCATAGGTTGAAAAACGCGTTATGATCGGCAAAAATAATAGTATCAAAAGTCATATAAAAAATGAGTCTACAAAACGATCATCCTATCACTGGTGATGATCCCGATAAGACACTACTGCTCGGGCCACCCCACAAAGGAACCTCCTAAAAGGTCTTGGGACCCCAATCACATAGCGCTGAAGCCGAAGTGGAATGTCATCTATGCTGGTCTCTGGAATATCTACAATCAAGCGCTCTAGATGGCTCTCCAACTCAGCTAAGGTCTCTGTTGTCTGGTCCTATGGGGCCGGCGCTGCGGCAGCTGGTTGTCTCCGATCATAAGGCTGGAGAACGGCTGGTCGCCGTGGACCCACATCTGCATTTAAAACTTTTACTATTAGTTTTTGGACGATTGTTAAAAATACAAAAACATACATATAAAATTAAAATGTTGAAAAACAATTTTTACCTCTGTCATCCCATTACTCTCCTGGTGGAAGAGTCATGTCGGGATCACCGCGATAATACATCCCATCGTATGGAAAATCCTGAATAATAAAAATTTGGTTCTCTAACCAACAGAAGTACTCTGGGGTGAATCGAACGATCTCAGAACCCTCTTCTGGATGACGGGCCATAACTGCAACCCATCGCATAACCCGAGGATCTCGGGGAAGTCCAGCCTCAACCGTGAGTTGCTGTAGAACCAGCATCGGTACCCTCTCTAGGGCAAATATGACAACTAAATAACCATAACCAAAGTTCTTTAGCTGCCCTTGCTTCACCCTAGTCAATTGGCCCTTCACATTGGCCAATATAGCATCGCACCAATTGAAAATGGTGCCTCGGAAGCAGTCAATTGCGATGTGCATCTGGGAGCCTGTAGCTAGATGCAGTGCTACGCTCCCGCAGAGTCTAGTAACAGCAAAAGCAATGACCTTCAGTTCAGGGCGGGATATGGTTTTCACATCTATCCGTTTGTTCGGATCCTGGTTATTACAGAACTCTAGTCGGAGACTAGCGACAGATTGGCCACTTGGACTAGATCCGAACAGAGATAATTGGTCGCCTCTCTTGGGCAAGCCAGTCAAAAAATATATTTCATCCGACTCGATTTCGAGCCGATTGCCGCCAATAATGAAGCACTGGTCCTAAATTCTCCACCTATTCACCAGCCACTATAAAAAGTCTACCTGTGCCCTCATGCCAGGTATGGTCCAAAATTTGAAAAGCCCACATTCTCTCAATGCCTGTAATGAAGGCGGATGGAGCAGTGCAGCATGATCCACGTCCTCATGCTCTCTTTCCTGCCAAACAAGCATATTGTGTACCTACATTGCAAAATAGGTGGATTAGAATTTTCATTCCAAACTTCTATGGGTCAAAAATGGAAAACCTAGGGTTCAAAATCCACATTCCGCGGGGTTCGCACCCATCCCTTTAGAGACAGTGCGTAGGTGCGCACTTATCCTTAAGGCGAGGTGTGGCACCCCGACTTTTCTTTGTGCACAGAAAAGTCGGGGTGCGCAGGGGCCACATGGTGCCCCTGCGCAACCACCGCGGGGGATTTTTTGCCCTAAATTTCCCCAAAAAATCAAAATCTAAACCCTAAAATGAAATTTCAAACGGATGAAATGCAAGTCAGGGACATTGTGGATTACCTGGAGAAGATGGTTCTGAATTCCAGCGATCAGATTTTGCGCAATCTCCATGGGAAGTTTTTTACCAAAAGCTCTTACTTTTTACTCCAAAGGTAAACGGTAAAAAT
>APFE030622976.1:0-17112 GCA_000404065.3 Pinus taeda
ACTAAATGTTATTAAAAAGCATGTAATTTCATTTCAAATAATTTTAGTGATGAACACAAAAGATGTCAAGTTTCTTATAAATATTACAAGACTCAAATTATTTTAGTTCAAAAGCATTAGGTTTTACGACTATTTTTAGTTAAGAATTTATCTTCCTTATATTTATGCAAACAAGTTAATAGCCCAAAACAAAGAGGCACCTAGCAAGAACAAAATTCTGCCCTCTTATAGACCACTAAAAAATTACTATAAGTGATATGAGTTTCATTAAATGACAATGATGAATTAACTTATATTTATATATAACAACCAATAATAATTATCTTTACTATGAATTGAAAATTAAATTACAATAAATTTTCAACTTCAAAAAAATATTATTTTTAATTAATTGATAAATTATTATTAAATTTCACTGGAGTTTAAAAAAAATATATAGTTTAACATAACATAATCTCCAAAACAGTCTAACATGAATGGTTATTCGGCATTATCCACGTTTTTATTGGATTGTGGGCACATTGCAAATATGAACCTCACACAAGCATAGATTCTATATTTTAATACATGTGATTACAGAAAAGGATGAACATAGATAATGAACTATAATGAGTAGCAATGTATGTTCTGCGTATATTTTAAAAATTCCAAATTTATAAATTCAAAATGATTCCAATTGTGCACTACTCGTTCAAAAAAATTTATTTTATAAAAATAAATTTCTTTCACTAATAAAAAAATATAATATAAAAAAAATATTTTATAATAATAAATTTCGTTTAATACCTATGAAAAATGCAACTATTTTTCTCCATTTTTAATCTTAATTACATTTGAGTTGCAAGTCAAATCCTTCCAATATGAATTGATTCTAATTGGCCATGAGCTCTAACTCCCTTGAGTTTTGATATCCTCAATCATTGAAACTGAAGTATTCCCAATGTCTTAGGTTCAATGGCACGTAAAGGATATATTTCCTCATATATTTTTTTTAAAGATAGGAATATAAAACAGTTTACATAAATAATCTTTATAATATATATTGATGATTATATAAATATTAGCATCATTTGTTATATTATTTTGAGGGATCACTTATAGAATTATTAGGTATTTACATTAAGTTATTTGTTATATAAGAATTTATTATTGTATTTAAAATTGAGTTAGTTTATATTATAGTCTCAAAAGGCCTTCTCTAGCGAAGTATAGAAGAGATGTTGTAACGTAATGTTATGTCTTGTAAGTATTTTGACTCAATCAAATTACATAAAAACAGAAATAAAAATTAAATTAAATTAAAATAAAATCGACGTAATATAGTCATGTTACTTTTCGGGCTTCCAATTTTGACAATCTATGGTTTTTCCCTTGGTATTTTTAACCATGATTTTTCCTATGGTATTATTCTCTAATGTAGTCTATTTAAATGCATGAAATTCCAAAGAAAATCTATTTTTTCCTAAGAGAAATATTTACGGGGAGCTTTGATTACTATTTATTTCAGCTCTATCCCCACCCAAAATGAGTTTTGTATAAATGAGACTTTGATTGCTATTTATTTCCGCCCTATCCCCACCCAAAATGAGTTATGTAAAATTTATACCAAGTTTATTTGGTATTGTGTTCAAATTCTATTTGTGATTTTTTCATAAAACTCCAAGCTTAGCCCATGTTGCTTAGCACCAATAATCTCAACAAATCTAAGGGTTGATTTTAGCTAAAATCCCAACCTCCACGCCTTTGGTGGTAGCACTCATAGATTAAAAAAATATCGGTTGAGTTACCAATCTAAGGGCAAATAACCAAGTGATCAAGGAGGAGTTACCAATCTAAGGACAAATAACTAGGTGATCAAGGCGGTCGATGGCCGTGAGAATTTTCAATAACAATTGTTAACTTTAATTTATAATTGTAACACCCTTTGTTGCAAAATATTTATTTTTGTTTTTACCACGTTTTACGGAGAAATTAGAAACCTTTAATTTTACTTAAAATAGTTGTTAAGAAATGAAGGTTGGAAAAGCAAGAACATCATGATATTTTGTTTAAATAAATTGAACAGTGTTTGATTAACTAAAACCGAATGGAAACAGTTACAATGATTCCTTGAACAGTTAGAAACAGTTGCCATCTCTCTTCCCCAAAAGCAGGGAAAATAAGTAGGAGGGGCTGCTTGGATTTTCCTTGAGCTGGGCAGGAATAACTAGTGGAAAAACAAAACTATGGAAAACAATCGAATTGGTGTGTGACTTGAGGGTGGGCAATAGTCTGAAGCCCAAGATACCAGAGTGTGTTAAGTCTAGTGACTTTCAGGAGCAGGAAGTGCTCGGAGGGGGACACTGGACGTAATATCCAGGTCCATGGTTGGGTGGTGAGACCTTCCAGAAAGAATATTATTTGCACAGTTCTAAAATAATCATAAACAGATAAGTAAGCAAACTCTGTGCTTTTTACTTGACAACTGGAACAAAATATTTAATTAGGAACAGATGTTTAAGTCTATCAGTATTCTCTACTATATTTAAGATAGATAATTACTGTTATGATTAATCTTTCTGTATATTTTGTTATATCTATTATAGAAAGGTTTTAGTACATTCTTCTTTCTTAGCATTATGTTATGGCTAAATCAATACAAGGTTACGATTTCTAAGTCTGATGAAGACAATACAGTGTCATTGATAGATGCAGGAATTATACAGACTCTGTTAATATCGATATATAGATCTGAAAGCTGTAATTAACTATCCACAAAAGTACAGAACGAGAGAAAATTATTGTCTATAATTATAGCAGAGAAAGTCAAAAACCCGATAATGAAGTATAAATTCATTTCATTTCTAAAACGTGAAATTTTGTTCGCTATAATTATGAGATTATGGGCTTAAGTCTCACTCCTTCTATTATTTACCACACATTTGCTATCAAAGTAGAGCATTTAAAACATAATTCATTTAACGGAGAAACCCATCAAAGAATATAAATGGTAACAAAATTTCTCCAAACGCATGAACGACCTTCAATATGAACTCACTGATTCTTCCATCTAAATGTTAATGCAAATAAATGAATATATATACAAAACTGAGGAAAGCGGCAAGGGTTGTTTCTAACCTTTGCCTATTCCGAAGTAAAGGGCCGAGACTCAACGAGTTGTAACACCAATTTAGAAACAAGCCTTTGAAAATGGTAAACTTTAAATGCGAAAACAAACGATCATCAAGTCAGGCATAGTGTGTCATAAAATTCAGTTATTGTCAAAAACAAGGAGTTTATACAATAAGGTATCGCGCAGCCAAACTGTAGATCCGTTATAGCAAAAAAGAAACATTAAAGACAGTCTAAGCCTCGTAGTATTAATCCAGTCGGTAAAGATAGGAATTGTTGGTAATGCAGTGAGGGTTTGGCTATGTTGAGAGCCAGCAAACCCTCCCACCACAAATTGTACAAACCCTTAATTAATCTAGCCATTATACAACAGCTAAGTATGAATATTTAGATCAATGTCATCGGGGTTCTTAACAGACCAAACTAGAGGCATAGTAGAAGGCATGCTCTTACGCTACTTGTGTTCCGTTATGTTCCAAGAGTGATTCTGCTCCAATAGCAAGGACAGAGGGTTACCTGCGAGACCATCTAGAGGGTTAGAGCTCCAGATTCATAACCTTTCACAACTATATAAATAAAAATCATTAACTCTAACTTACCTGAGGAGAATCGTTCCGGTTGAGGAAGGTCTGGGGACCTAATAACACAAATGGAAGCATTAAACCAATATCAAAAAATGCCTCAAATAGTTAATCCACAGTAACAGGGAAAACTTGAAGTTCTCCCATAGAAGACCGTCCTCGTACTGACACCTTGACCGAGGGAGAAAACAAGACAACCTCCGCGGAGCATACCTGCAACATCCTTACCCTCAACAGATGCCATTCGTTGTAAAGGTGGAAATAAGAAAAGCAGCTAAGGATTAACTAATAACCTTACCTTATCACCGGAAGCTTGCCTGAAGACGACCGGTTGCGAAGCTCTGAGCCGACATTTTGCCCTTGTTGGCAGAATGGATTCGCTGATAAAACCTTAGCATCCATTACTATTCACAACGAGTTGCAGAGTTTTGAAACCAGTAAACGTCGTAGGCAAAATGAAAATAACAACCAGCTGAAACACAATGAAATGTTAGGATTAACAAAGGGAAAAGTCTAGAGCCATTGGATCCACCTACCATGGATCCGACGGTGAATAGGTCCTGTATTCAATGGCCGAACTCTCTGGCAGCAAGTCAGACCTCGGCATTAATCTGAACCACATGTGACAGACGGGAGAACTATCACAGCTCTCGAGGAGGTGCCAGGTGGAGTCAAGCCAATACAACACGTAATCAACCGTATAATCTAGATCTGAGTTAATCATCTTCCAAACTGATCGATATTCCCAATCAAATATCTATGTTCACATTATAGCTTAAACATATAAGATTTAATGCTAAAGTTATAGAATTGAATTAATTATTTATACATATATATCTAAAGAAAATTTTTTATGGTAAGATGTGTGGCAAATGGTATGAGAGCCAAGTTTCGCACACTGAGGCTTCTGGGTTAAATATTACACAGAAAATTAAGTGCTAGAATACTTATAATTATGCAATAAACAACTAAGCTTGTAAATGTGAACACAGAGACATAAGTGAGCACCAACACACATACATGTAGAGGAGCCCGAGGATATCAAATCCGCCGGAGGTGCCTTATGTAGAGGCCAATCCGAATATATGGATACAACTGAGGGAGGAGTCTCGGACAGCTAATGTTGTCTTGCTAGAAATAGTACAACAACTACGTATAGAAATGATAAATTTAAGGCTAGATAATGAACGCATGTGGCAGGAGAAAGAAAAGATTCTCAAGAGTCTGTCTGACTCACATAATCCGCGAGGGCCAGACCCCAGTACGGAGGACAGAGAAAGAACACCAACAACCCATCATGGTGAGGAAAATGTAGAATCAACAGAGGGACATAAGGAGGATGACGAAGGGAATTCGGATAACATTTCAGACCAAAGAAAAACCAAAAAATAGAAGATGGAATTACAGGGTGAGTTTAAAAATTTAAAACCGTCACTGTTCAAAGGAGAATCTAAGGAGGCAGCTAAAGCATGGTTGATTGACATGGATAAATATTTCTAGATTTATGAATATATTGACAAACTCAAAGCATGATTGGTAGTTTACTAGTTATGGGGAAAGGCCACTCTCTGGTGAGAAGAAATCAAAACAGTGAGAAATATTGATGAAGAACAAGTGACGTGGCAAGAATTCTAGAAACATTTTAAGGATAAATACTTGACTCAGTGTTATTATGAAGAAAAAGAAAAGGAGTTCCATGAGCTAAGGAGTTCATTGGACAATAGAATGCCAGCACAGTTTTGAGCAGCTGAAGTAATTGCTTACCATTACACTAGTATTAAAGGTAGCATATCCAGAAAAATCATTCGTAGTATGCACAGATGAAAGTAAAGAAGGGGTTAGTGGTGTATTAACTCAAGAAGGAAAGGTCATAGCGTATGAATCACATAAATTGAAATACTATTGAGTATCGGTACTATGCTTATGATCTAGAATTAACCGCAGTAGTGCACGCACTTAAAATGTGGCGGCACTACCTTCTAGGAAAGAAATTTATGTTGTTAACCGATCATAGCAGTTTAAATTTTTTTTTTAATCAGTCAAGTTTAAATGCTCGGCAAGCCAGGTGGACCACATTTTTGAGCGAATTCGACTTCAAAATGAAGCACCTTAAAGGAAAAGAAAATCGAGTGGCCGACACATTAACCAGGAAAATGAATTGCATCTATGAAATACAACTCAGTCAAATACAATCTAACCTTCTTGAAATTATCAAGGAAGCATCCCTCAAGGACCCTGAATACACTTTTCTTTCGCAGCAAGAAACAGAGGATTAGAAAAAGGGAAAACAGTCTGACTATGATATAACTTCTGACGAATTGTTAACATTCAGAAACAGGATTTATATTCCCAACCAAAATTCTGTCAAGGAATTATTACTGGATGAATTTCACAGGAAGCCTTATGTCGCTCACCCAGTATACCAAAAACTTTTGACAACTATCCAGAGAAGTTATTTATGGCCAGGTTTAAGAAAGGATGTTGCGAAATACTTATCAAAGTCTCTGGAGTGTGAGTTGGTGAAGGCAAATCATGAGCATCCCATTGGTCTATCGCAATTGTTACCCATTCCTGAATGGAAATGGGAGACGATCACTCTAGATTTTACTATAGGACTACCCTCCATTAAAAAGAATCATGAATCAATTATGGTCGTAGTGGACAAGCTAAGAAAAACAACCTATTTTGTACCTGTAAAATCCACCTACGAGACTGTAGAAATCGCAGACATATTCATGAGGGAAGCCTTCGGATTACATGGAATACCCCATGTAGTAATTTCCGACAGGGATGTAAAATTTACATTCGCATTTTGGAAAACCCTCTTTGTTGGATTGGGTACCCAGATTCAATTCAATACTGCCTACCATCCACAAACAGATGGCCAAACAGAATGAGTAAATCAAGTCTTAGAAGACATGTTAAGGATATTTGTTATGCAGCAACCACACAAGTGGGAGGACTACCTCCATTTAGTGGAGTTCGCGTATCACAATGGCCATCACGAATCTTTGGGCATGAGCCCTTTTGAGGTATTGTATGGAAGGAAGTGTCAGGTACCCACGGACTGGAATAAATTGGTTAATAAGTTAGCATTGGGTCTTGATATGTTAGGTGAAATGGAGGCCACAATGAAAAAGGTTTGCGAGAACTTAAAGGCCGCTTAGGACAGCCAAAAGGTTTATGTTGATAAAAAGAGGACTCATGAAGAATTCCAGTTAGGGGATCATGTACACTTAAAAGTTAAACCCCGAAAAAGCACCTTAGAGTGGAATGGTTGCGCCAAGCTAGCACCTCGGTATTGTGGACCATTCCAAATGCTGGAACAAATTGGACGAGTGGCATACAAATTAGCACTCCCCTGCCACATTCACGTTCACAATGTTTTCTATTTATCCTTGCTAAAAAAATATGTATACAACCCTCAACATATAATTAACTCGGAAAATATAGAGGTAATAAAACAAATAAATATGTGACATTAAATTGTTATTTGGTGCAATTCTAATTCTTTCCACCATTATTTTCCACACGAAGCTCTCTAAGAAACTCTTCCCACCATTGTTTTCCATTATGAGCGATCTTGCCTTCAAATGGTGAGGAGCTTCTCCAAGTATGAATTCTTCATGCAAAACCCCAAGTCATAGAGTTCAAAATTAATATACTACATATAGATTATCTCATTATGAATGTGTTGACACTTTTTTAAAATTAAATTTTGAGTTATTTTTTTCAAATATTGTCTAAGGTATTATAAGTCAATAAGTAGTGATCATTGGAGTAATCGAGGATGTTCTCTGAGCGAGCGTCTGGCTAGGGTTCTGAAACGCTCCCTACGGTAGCGCCGACAGCCCTGCAACAAGAGATCACTGCTGCGCCTGACGCCCCTGCTCCTAATCAGATTTGACGGGGAGAAAGCGTATGTCATGAGCCCGACTCAGGGGGGGGCGTCGCAACCCTCCCCTTCAAACCTCAAATCAAACGAGGAGGTCATCTTTGGAACCATAGATCCGGACCTGCTCTGTCAAGGGCAGAAGAATCAAGATGACAACAGCAATTCGCAGAACGATCGAGACCCAAAGAAGGACAGACCATAGGTCACCTCCTCGACCTGTCGTCCAATAGCCAAGGAAAGACCGAGAATAGAGCTGCCTGGAGACATTATCGACAGCCGAATCGAGTTTATGCAAGATCATGCAGTCATAGGAAAGTTCATAGGGTTCTGGCCAACTGAACGAGCCCTAAGGGGCTGGATAGCTGCCAAATGGAAGCCAAAAGGGGATGTCACCCTACAATTAGGGGCAAAGGGTTTCTTCACAGCCATATTCTACTGTTTGGAAGATAAACATCGAATACTGGGTGGAGGACCGTATTTCTTCAACTCGGCAGGGCTTTACCTCAGAAATTGGAAACCCAGATTCAACCCCGACAATGAAGATCTAGCTTGGGCTCCCGTCTGGATCAGACTCTTCTCGCTCCCGGATGAATACTGGGAAGAGCAATGCCTAATGAAGATCGGCAATGGAGTGGGAAGATACATCAGGGCTGCTGAGGAAACAAAAAACCGTAAGTTCATCTCTTATGCCCGAATCTGTGTTTTCATTAGGCTCAATGAAGCCCTTCCTGACTCTATCACTTTAACCCATAGAGACGAGGAATGGATCCAGCCTCTAGACTACGAGCATGTCCCTTTTAGGTGCCGAAGATGCCATGTGATAGGACATTTGTTCAGGGATTGCCCCCTCAATGCTAAAACCAGCGTTCCTGAGACCTCTGATACCTCCCCCCAAGATGGCTTCACCAAAGTCACGAACAGGAAGCGCATGCACAAGAAGCCTCAAAATGGGCCAAAGCCCCAGCCATCTAAAACCCAAAACCATGCCTCCAAGAACAGCTATGAGTCTCTAGGCAATCTCCCAGAGGATTTTCCCCCCATCCATGAAAGCATGCCCCCCCGAGCTTCCTCATCCATGCCCTCAGCCTCGCCTCCAAGCCCCCCCCTCCTTTCCTCCCTCCCCTCTCCTGCTCCTCCTCCCCTCCCCCTGCCAGCTTCCCCTCCTCTTCCAATAATCCTCCCATCATCATCCCATCAATTCTAAATAAACATCAAGCAATTCCAGAGGAATTTCTCATCAACATGGAGATTGATGGGAAAATGAAATCCACACCCGCCTCGGAAACTCCCCAGGAAGACACCAATCAGGCGCAAATCATGGAAGAAGAGCCAGAAAGTATTGATCTACATGGTCTGGACATAATAGAGCTAGAGCTATGCTGCCAAAAGCAAGCATTTGAAAAAATCTCTGATGCTGATATAGAAAAGCTAGAGGGGGTCATATCCAGAGCGTTTCATCAACACCAACTTGGCATACAGTCAGGAGGCACCTGGGTAGGCAATCAGCGACCAAAGGACACTAAGAAAAGAGGAAGGAAGACGGATCTCCAGAGAACAATAGAGATTGGGAAAATCCTGGTTGATTCAGGCAGATATGCAAAGTTAACGAAGTACTACAGGCCTACCCAAAACAGTTAAAAGATGAAGCTCGTATCATGGAATGTAAGAGGGCTCAACAGCCCAGGAAAATCCAGACTGTTAAAGAACATGATCAAATTGGAAAAACCTCAGATTTGTTTTCTCCAAGAAACAAAATGCACCAGCGACCGACTGGGCAGCATTCTCTCAAAAATATGGCCAGGATGCAGATCAATGGCCGTGGATGCTACAGGAGCCTCGGGGGGTCTTGCCATAGCATGGAACCCCCAATCCATCACACTTACTAACTTCCATGCAACTCATCATCTCATGCAAGCGGCCTTCCACTTTTTGGGTACCAACATCCATGGGAATTTATCCAATGTCTACTTCCCGCAAGATGCAGGTAGTAAGAAGATACTCCTAGACAACATCGAAGAGCTCAACAGAAATAGGCAACACCCACTCTGGATTGCTGCAGGGGACTTCAACATGATAACCAGGATGGAGGAGAAAGTTGGAGGCAGATCTCGTATGGAGCCTGAGGTGCATCACTTCAAAGACTTCATTGCAAATGCCTCGCTCATAGATATGCCTTTCTGCAATGGTACTTACACCTGGAGCAACCGCAGAGGAGGTACCTCCGAGATCGCCTCAAAACTGGATCGCTTCTTGATCTCGGACAACGCAGTCCATCTGGGTGGAGATCTCACAGCGGAAATACTAGCCTACTCAGGATCGGATCACTGGCCAATTGCTCTCCTTTGGCAGAGGCCAGGGGACAAAACCAAAAGACCCTTCAGGTTTGAGGCTTTCTGGTTAACGCATCCAGCATTCAAGGACTTCATCAAAAACACATGGGCCTCCTTCATTCCCCCAGAGGGCTCCAAAATGTACCAGCTCCAGCAAAAGCTTCGCTTTCTAAAAGGGAACATAAAGCACTGGAATAGAGAAACCTTCGGCAATATATTTGATGCTCAAAAGGAGCTCCACAAAGAGCTGAAGGACATCCACCAGGAAGTCATAAACTCTGGTCACACAAAAGCCACCTTAGACAGAGAACGAAACATAACAAAACAGATGGATGAAAGAAGAAAGCAAGAGGAAATCTACTGGCGACAAAAGTCTCGGATACAATGGTTAAAGGAAGGGGAGCACAACACCAAATTCTTCCATCGAACAACGGTTCAAAGGAGGATGCACAATCAAATTCCCTTTATCATCAACCATGAAAGGGTTAAGGTCGAAGAGCATGGGCAAATAGAAGAGGTTCTTCTCAATCACTTCCAGCAAGTGCATCGGGAGCAAGAGGAAACCGGCAAAGAGCAATCAGCAAAATCACTAGCAACATACTGAAACTAGTAACAGCGCAGCACAACGAAATTCTCATGTGCCCAATCAACGCCCAGGAGGTTGATGACGCAATGGGGCAGCTCAAGGAAGGTAAGGCTCCCGGACCCGATGGGTTTACAACCACGTTCTTCCATGCTTTTTGGGATATGATCAAAGGGGAGGTATGGCAGGCTGTCGAGGAATCCAGAGCGAAGCGTTGGTTGCTCCCAGCCCTTAATTCCACCTTCATTACCCTTATCCCCAAAGAAGAGAACTCCATAACTCCTGAAAAATTCAGACCCATTGCCCTCTGCAATGTCCTCTACAAAATCATCTCCAAAGTCATAGCCAACAGACTAAAACCCCTTCTGCCAATGATCATTTCGCCGGAGCAATCGGGTTATGTGGAAGGAAGGCAGATTATGGATGGCATTATTCTCACGCATGAAATCATCCACTCTCTTAAAAGTTCCAAGCAAGCTGGGATGTTACTTAAGTTGGACCTCTCCAAAGCTTTCGACAAGCTCAGCTGGTCATACATTGAAAACATGTTGAAAGCTTTTGGTTTCTGTCATTCATGGGTTCGATGGATTATGAGTCTCATCTCATCAGCCCATTTTTCCCTCCTTGTAAACGGCCTCCCCTCCCGCCCCTTCAAACCTTCAAGGGGAATCAGACAAGGGGACCCCCTCTCCCCCTTCCTCTTTATCATTATGGCGGAGGGTCTCGGAAGACTCCTCAAACAAGCTCTCCTTTCTAACCAGTTAAAAGGGATTTCCATTCATAACTCTCCCGCATCCTCCCAACAGCAATTTGTTGATGATACTATGCTCTATGGCTACCCCTCCGCGCAGGAAGCATCCCGCCTGAAATCCCTGCTCAAGGACTTCTCAGACGCCTCGGGCTTGCATGTAAACAATGCCAAATCCCAAATTTTTTTCTTCCATACTCCTCCGGCGGTTAAGCTTGCCATCACTCGCATCCTCGGTTTCCATGCAGCCTCTCTTCCCTCCACCTATCTGGGAGCTCCCCTTACAGCCTCAGCCATTAAACAACCGGCCTGGCGAGTTCTCCTGGATAAATTCGAATCTAAGCTCAACCTCTGGACCTACCGCTCCCTCAATATGGCAAGTCGGGCGGTGCTAATCAAATCTATCCTTCAAGCCATGCCTCTCTACCTTTTCTCCATCCTGGCTGCTCCAAAATGGGTTCTGAAAAGATTAAGGAACCTTCAGAGAGATTTTCTATGGGGAAACTCTGCTTCTCATCGCAAATGGGCTCTTGTAAAATGGGAAACGATCTGCAAGCCCAAAAGCAAAGGAGGCATCGGACTAAGAGATCCTGAGAGCAGTAATATCATCATGAACGCCAAGATCTGGTGGCAATGGCTAACCAATCCAGACAAGATCTGGGCGAGCATCTGGACCGCCAAATACACTAACAACTGTCCCTAGAATGAGATCATCAGATACACGCCCCTGGTCAATGGCTCTCTCATCTGGAACGCAGCCAAGCAACACCACCAGTTCATCCTGAAGCACAGCTTCTGGGAAATACGAAATGGTAGGAGCGCGCGATTTTGGATGGATGCATGGAATCAGCAACCCAAACTCTCCAACATTCTTCCTCCAAGGTTAATTCCAGACAGATAGGAACAGCAGCTCGCAACGGTCCATCAATTCTGGAAGCAGGACTTGGCAAGCGGGTTCAGACAATGGCGCCCGAGCAACCAAATCGCCACAAATGCCACCAAGCAGGAGGAAATCACTCTGGAAGAAGAGTTAAGAAAAAGAAGCATAAGATTGGAGATCAGTGAAGACATTCTCAGATGGGGATATCGCCCAAAAGGAACATACACCACCTCGGAAGCATACACCCTCTCAAATAACTCCGACATCAGACCAGACCCTCTATGGGACCGAATCTGGAGCTTCAAAGCCTGGCCGAAAATTTCTCACTTCCTATGGATGGTAGGGCATAAAAATATTCTCACTTGGGACAAACTAAGAAGGCGTAACTTTCACGGACCCTCAATCTGCCACAACTGCCTCAATAATGAGGAAAATCTACAACACCTTCTCGACACTTGCCCACTAGCCAGCAAGCTATGGGATCAGGTCAGCTTCAGATGCCAGCTACGAGGTACAAAGCCTGGAGACATTATCAACACCATCAGACACTGGCCAAAAAGTCCCTATGACAGTGAGATTCTTAATCACTTGTGGAACATCATTCCAGGAATCGTAACCTGGAACATATGGAAAGAAAGGAACAGGAGGATCTTCAAAAACCAGAGCTCGACCACAGAAGAGATCTGGATTCGAATGCACAGCAACCTCAAAGAGACAATGCATCTGAAATCTTGGACCAAAGAGGACCTCCCCACCAAGGACAGAGAGCAAAACATTCTAAACAACTGGAAGTTAGAGCTGCCTCAAGAAATTGCTACCCAAAAGGCAACGAAAGGCAATGACAAAGAGAACAGAAACTGGATTGCCCCGCCGGCTAACTCGTACAAATTAAATTTTGATGGAGCATCTAAAGGCAATCCAGGGCCTGCAGGCTACGGAGGAATCATTCGTGATCATAAAGGCAACACCATTCTAATCTATTTTGGGAATATAGGCTGGGACACCAACAACTCAGCGGAACTGGAGGGTCTCTGGCAAGGGCTACTTGAGGCCAAACGTCAGAACTTACAACCTCTTATTGTAGAAGGGGATTCCCAAATCATCATAGGCATGGTCACCCGCATTCATAACAGCTCTCAAACCAGAAAAGTAGCCGACAGCTGGAGGCTGGAAGCCAGATTACACAACATTGCTCAAGAGCTGCATAATCACAGAGCCCTCTCCTTTCACCACTCTAGACGAGAAGGGAACAAAGTAGCTGATCTCCTAGCCAATATAGGGGTTGAATGTCATCTCCCATTCCAAGCAGGAAACTTGGACATCATACCCAGTTCCCAGCAGACTCAGGAATGTAAGATTCTTCTTCAAAATGACATTGATTCCCCGGATGCGGGTGCCAGAGGACAACGGGAGGACGAGCCACATGGCTCCCACGTGATCACGCATGCGACGAGCCATGCAGCTTAATATCCCTGGCTCATCCGCCGTCAACTCAATAATAAGACGGGGTGGTAGTTCAGGGCATTCAATGCTGCCATGGATGACAGGATGGCGAGGTTTGAAGGATGCTTCGAGAACTGGCATGGCAATTTATACCTGGTCGAGGTCTGCTTCTCGCCAATGCTCTGCGATTTTTTCGGTCAGTCTGGAGTCTGGACGCCGACTGCTCTGCAGTGGGGGCAAGCCTGGTGCTGGCCGGGAAGAGTGCCATCCCAGGTCACCCTCAATCTTGGCTCTCAGCACCCTGTTAATTCCACAGAGCGCAGAGGCTCAGTTGCAGAATTTCGAAGGGCGAATTTGGTGGGAGGAAGGTGGCGGTCTGAGCTTGGAGGAACGAAGGTGGCAGTCGTAGAAAATCTTTGGTGGTATGCGAACAAACACGCCATGGTTCGGCTTCGCCACAGGCAACCATGTCGGAGAGGAAGGGGCTCGAGCAGGGGTCGAGGATGAGGGCTGGCCGACAAGGAGCATCACCATTGCTGCTGCCAATTCTGCCACCGTCGCGCCGGAGTCGCACCTCTTCAAGCCGAGCAACTCGTGGAGGTTAGTGGGGCGAACATGGAGGGGCCAGCCCTCCCAGCCTTTGGGTCTGTGGTCTTCACCCTGGGAAGATGGGAGATTCTCATGGGGTTAGTGCGCACATCTCAGTGCTCTTCACGAGAACACCTGAAGCAGAAGGCGAGGGTTCTCCATCAGCAGGGGAAGTTCCTCCCCCAGACATTCCAGGTCAAGAACAACCCCTGCTTCCTCCATCAATCGAAGCCACGACCTCAGGAAAAGCTGTCATGGACGACCCTTCCTCATCCCAAGCAGCGAGGGCTCGCGATGCCGCCAAATGGGCTGCTATGTGGGAGGGCATTCCTGAAGGGCTCGGTTGGTGTGAAATCGTGGAGGAGAAGCCACCCGAGGAGGTTTCACCATCTCCAGCACGCCCCTCACTCGGCGTCCCTCTCTCTTCTCAGGTCTAGCATCTGTTTAATTTTGTTTTTTCATAGCTCGGGTATCATCCCGCTCTGGTCTTACGCAATCTCGGGTCATTGTCCATTCTGTAGCGTCTGTAGCGGTGTTTAAGGTCTATATGTCGGTTCTTGGCTATGTCAATAGGGACAGAGAAGACAGCCCCTGCGTGGGCAGGTTTAGTTTTGAGTCTCAGTCATGTTATTTTGCCTTTCTTGGTTCAATCTAATGCACCTGTAGGTCGCTCAGAAGTTTTCAGGACGAATGATTCCCCTGCGTGGGAGTTTTTGAATAGTTTGGCTAGAACCGTGGCATCTCAGTCGGCCACGAATTCCATGATATTTCCAGCTACACTGCTTGTAATTTCTTTTCTGTATATGTAATAGAATTTTAGACTTTTTACCCAGAAAAAAAAATAAGTAGTGATCATTGAGAAAAAGTTCAGGAGCACTCGTTGTCTTGTTTATTACGGACGGAAGCGGCTCGGATTTATTTTTCAATTTGGGAGTTGCAATGGTACAAACTGCAATTGATAAAATATAATAATTTGGTTTATTAAAGAGTTACATAGAGACATAGAGAATCATTTGGTTGGTGTTAAAACCATATGCTTTTATGATGTTAAAATTTTGAAAAATATTTATGGAATTTATTAGTGATCTATATTTCTATTTGTTTGAATTGCGTGATTTATTTTTTATTGTTATTATTTTAATTTTAGACTACCCGTCTTTTTAATGTGTTAGAAATGTATGTGTTAAAAATGTTTTGATGTTTTGATGTGTTAAAAATGTTTTAATGTTTTGAATTATGTTTTAAAGGACGGGGATTGTCCTTACACTTCCAGAGCTTATATTTTGTTTTAGTAGGTTAAATTACGTTTAAGTCGGCATGTTGTTACAATTATTGGTTGGTTGGGTTACAACCTCAGTTGCGAGAAGACCTTCCCTTCATCAAATTATCCCAAAGGATACTATGAACCTGGTGGATTTCCATTTACCCCTTTCACCAGCGTATGTACACACGTGAGAATAGTTTTTAGTTACATGGTGAAGTGAGAGGAGAAAACAATTGCTATGATGCTAATGCATTCGAATCCTTTTGGTTCTATATTATTTCAGGGTGCTTCATTCCTGTATTTGGGGAGGTTATTGACACGATTTGGAGCAAGACTGATCTCCTTCACTGTAAATAGGTTCTCATTTCTTAGGGAAAAATCCGATAGTATTTGGTTATTGGCTTTTTTGTTGAGGTAATCTATGAAATTTGTCTTTGAATTGGGCCATGATTTTTGGAGTTTTTCTAATCCTGATTTCAGATGATTGCTTCAATATCCAGAGTGGAAAAGTAGGCTTCCATATCCGTTGCTTCAAACATTGACTCACTGATCCGTACAACATTTTTTGAGCGGCTTCAGCTTCATCTTCTTTGTGAAAATCAACAACTTTCTCTTCAACTTAATTTTTATGGCTTCCAAGTTTCATTAGCTAGATGTTCTTGATGTATATTATTGGAAATAATAGAAGTCAGGAACTTAGATAATCCTGGGCTTTCCATTAAAGCTGGTAAACATGGATTTTTGTTGTCGGAGAGTAATAAACCATTCGACGACAGTCTAATATCCTACGGGCCAGGCTCTCTAGCCATTCAGGTTAGTCAATCTTTGGGAATGGTTTATGCACTTTTCCATTATACCTATAATCTTGATACCATATTGTCAACGGTTTATACACATTATTACATAAGCACTTGGTTTTAATGTATGAGAATTAAAATCATCGCATAATTTATAATTAAGATCATCGCAAGGTAACCCAGTTAAGTTGATTGACCTTATGTGCAGTTTCTTTTTGTTGTTTTCATCGTTCCCCTTTCTCATGGCTAAGCAGCTGTGGTGTTTTCTACAGGTTTTTCTCCAGAGGATCTGGGCTACTTTTCAAAGCAGAGAACTGTGTTTCCAGCGACATTCTAGATCACTGAATACTTCCAAATTTAATGAAATATGTGTTACATGACTCAAATGCCCATCTTGTCTATATATTGTGGATATATTGGCAAAGTCCGCTAACATCCCCACCCAAACCCATAAGGGGAAGGCTAAAGCAAGGTGAAAACCTGGCAAAGTCTTGTAAGATCCCCACCCAAACCCATAAAGGGAAAGCTAAGGCAAGGTGAAAACCTAGATTGGTCCCCAAAACCAACAGAGGATGCTTATCCCCAAACCAGGAATTTATAATCACTTTTCACTACCACTACAGGCTCTATTTCCACAGTCTCACCCTCCCCCTTTGGATTAGGAAGGAAGGATGATTTCAAAGCAAAAAAATTGGTGATGGCTAACTCATTGCATCAATACTTGTATTGTCAAATATGGCATTTCCCTTAAGTTTATATAGATCCGTTTTTGTTGTTAGTAATACACACATCGCCCAAGCTAGAGTCACAATGATCTTAAATTTATATCATTTTTAAAAATGGTGTTTTTTCATGTTTTAAAATAAATCTATGAAACACTATATTTTTATAT
>APFE030622982.1:5560-23420 GCA_000404065.3 Pinus taeda
CAGTGTTATGGCATGCCTAGTGGGATGCAAAATTGACACTGATGAGACACCTAACTATGCATATGCAAAGAGCTATTGATCACTGATGGAGGGCTCAAGACCGACACTAACAGGTAACAGGATGCAGTCTCAGCTCAAATGATGAATCATCAGCAGTACATCAACCAACTTACAAATCCATGACTGGTCGTCTACTTTATCTAACAGGTACCCGACTAGACATCATGCATGCAGTAGGAATAGTTGGAAGTTTCAAGCAAATCCAAAGGAATCACACCTTCAAGCAGTAAAAATGATTTTCAAATATCTTCAAGGAACATGGAATTTTGGTTTATGGTATCCTAGAGATACAAATCTTACACTTCATGCATATACAGATGCAGATTGGGCAGAAAGCATTGATGATAGAAAAATCAGTAGTGATGGTGCATTCTATATGGGTTCCAGATTATTGTCTTGGTTCAGCAAGAGACAAAGTTTAGTTGCATTATCTACAGCTGAAGAAGAATATGTGGCTGCTGCATCTTGCTGCACACAACTCCTTTGGATGATACAAACATTGCAAGAAATTCAAATCATATGTACTCCACCCATCTCCATTCTATGTGATAATAGAAGTGCCATCAATATTTCAAAGAATCTAGTCATGCATTCCAAGACCGAGCACATACCCATCAAATATCATTTTCCACGTGAACAAGTGCTTGAACAAAAAGTCAAATTGGAGTATGTACCCTCCAAAGAATAGGTTGTTGATATATTCACCAAACCACTACCCAGAGAGACATTTGAATATCTCAGACAGAATTTGGGAGTAGTTGATGCATCATCCTGCTGTTAAATCCTATATGTTTCAGAGAAAGGTGGTTATACGTGAGTTTCATGAAGCGTAGTCATGCACATACGTTGGTCTCTATGGATACAGTCGCGTATATGTTGGTTTAAAGAAAAGCAGTGGGCCAGACTCAGGAAGAAAGGGGTCTAATATAGCTCAGTGAATTATTTGCTCTACTTGATGATGGTTACATTCTTTGGATGACATGTGGAAATATGTTGGCTCTCATAAGTGGTTGATAACTTGACGTATATCTGATTGATAGTGATGCCTTGATAACTCTTCTATTATATGAAATGATCAAACATGATAGTGATCATATGGCACAGGTTCAGGGGGAGCATATGCTTCTAATAATGTATTGTTGGCATTATCTTAGAGGATCTTGGTACAGATTCACACAGTTGTTTTCTATTCAGGTGAAACAGGTTCAGGCAGAGAACATGGTTGTTGGTCTGGATGTTGATTGACAAATGTTTCTAATGATAGTTGTTGATGACTATCATGGTCTTGTTTAAGATATTTGGTCTCTGTTATATATTTCATGTATATCTTTTAATGAAAATGTCATGAAATGACCTAATTTTTTACCACACTATGCATGGGATGGATGATGTAATGCTTCTTGTTTTGACATGTCTAAACAATTGGTATATCTCCTTGGTTGGGAGATGGATGTATGTATGAGGCATTGGTGATAGGAAGGTCATTGATGATGTATGTATAGAGTCATGTCATATTTTTGCAGACATTTCTTATGCTCTGGGGGAGCATGGGCTCGATCAATCAGTACACTTCATCATATTAGATATTTCAGCATGTACTCAGGGGGAGCATGACCATTTTCCCTTGATGTCAAAGGGGGAGAGTGACTTGGTGTGGTTGTTGCCATCAACTGCAAAGGGGGAGATTGTTGGCATAATAATTCAAGTATTTTCCTTGATGGCAACTCACTCAGATGAAATATCACAGTATAGCAGGAAAACAACAAAGAATGAAGAAAGAAAGGTATACGTAGGTTCACCATTGACCAAGCCGCGTATTCACGCAGGTTCACTATATATAAAGTCATGTATACATACAAGGTATACACAGGTTCACCATTGACCAAGTCAAGTATATATGCAGTTTCACTGTATACAAAGTCGTGTATATGTACACACGCACTTTCACAAAAGGAAAAGCATGTATACCTTGGAAAACTAAGTTTTGGACCGAAATATTTTGTCCATGGTATTGGTCCAAGGTATTTGATCCGAGGTATTGACCCTAGGTCTTTGATCCAAGGTATTGGTCCTAAATGGCTTCGGTCCATGGTATTGAGTAAGGCCTAAGACTATAAAAGGACAGAAAGATCATTAGGCCAAGGTACTCAAGTATTGAATATCTGACGAAGAGAAAGATCTAGTATACAGGTTATTGGGTTATGGTGCATAGCTGGATCTGAACTAAGGATGAACCTTAGCACATGATGAAGGATAAGATCTAATGATGGGTCAAGATCTTAAGGCCTGAAGTGAAGTATCTTTATATGGTTTGATCATTAATCTGAATAACTAGTGCATGTTCTAGTCTGTAAGTATGATGATTTGGGTATAACTGAAGTCTGGAATTGTTGTAATGTTTAAATCATCATTTATAGATCTGTACGTAGTTTCACTTTAGAAAAGGTGCGTATACACACTAGTTCTTCATATCAAAACAACGTATACATCTTAAATTTGATTTGTAGATCTGTACATAGGTTCGCCTTAAGAAAAGTGTGTATGCATGCAGGTTCGACACCTGAAAGTAGCGTATACATTATAAAATATGTTTTAGTTGCTTCTTCTTGCTGTTATAGTGTTCTAGGTTCTAGCTTGGGTTCTGGTTACTGTGTTTTGGTTACAGCATTCTAAAAAATTAGATTGAAGTGTTGTCAAAGTGATTGATTGATTCAGTTGTAAAGGAGATTGGTTTATATAGATATATTTGATGATTGAATGATGATTATTGATGGATCCAGTCTGAAAATTTATGAAACGTGGTCCCTAGAAGAAAAGAGAAGGTTGTAGCCTTCTGTAGGTCAGCACCTATGTACTAGTAAACATATCAGCTAGTACATGAGATAGGGGGTTGTAGCTTCCTTCCAGGAGAAGATGGAGAATGAGAGAAGGTTGTAGCCTTATGTAGGTGGAAGCCTTTGTACTGGTATAAGACTATACCAGTACAAAAATTGTAAAAGGAAGTTTCTTATTATTAAAAAGAAGATAGAGACGATTGCATCAGGTGGTTTTCACCCACATTGGGTTTCCACCTTATATCTTGTGTTCATGTGTGTGATTGTCTGTTCTATTTTCACTACACCTGGTTACTGTTTATATGGTTCTGATGCATTGATTAAAGATCAACATATGATGAATTAACTAAATCATAAGTTTGCAGGGTATACACTAGTTCCTTAAACACAGTTGTGTATACACACGAATTCCATTAACTGAAGTAGCGTATATGAATCTGATTATGGAAATGAAAAATAATTGACCTGCTAATATTGATTCACCCCCCCTCTCAGTATTATTTCCAACACTTTGTACCAATCTAAGTCTGTTGTGAATAAATTGTTCCTACATAAAAAGTTGTAGAACCTGAGGATGAAGGATGGAGACTCGATAAATAAGCATCTGAATTCCTTTAATACTATGGTAAGCCAGTTGTTATCTATTGATATAAAAAAATTTAGATGAATATAAGTGCATCATTTTGTTGTGTTCTCTACTGGATTCATGAGATAGTCTAGTTGTTGCAATAGGTATCAATGTGACTAACTTGCAGTTTGATGAAATAGTCTCATCCTTGTTGTCAGAAGAGATGAGACGAGAAAATACGAAGGGCTAGAATGTTTATGCCTCTTCTGTACGAGGATAGTCCCATAACAAAAACAAAAATAAGTCCTCGAGTGGGAGATATAAACCTAGAGGGACATCTAAATTTCTAGGAAAACATGTAAAGGTGTGCTGGAAATGAGGAAAGGAATGGCACTTCCAAAGGAACTGTAAATTTAAATCTCCTCATAAAGGAAAGGGATATGATGATTCTCCTTCTGCAGAAGCGAAAACCACCTCAGATGAAGGTGGGAATTTGTACTTGGCTTCCTATTCAAGTACACATGTAGATCATGAAGCATGGTTGATTGAATCAGGTGCATCCTTTCACTTCACTCCCCATAGGGGGTGATTCTGCGAGTATGAGAAATATGATGGTGGTGATCTCTTCTCAGGGGATGAAAAGAAGGTTAGAATTTTTGGTTGTGGAAAAGTCAAGTTGAAGTTGCAAGGTGAAAGGATTAGAACACTTCTAGGTGTTATGCATATTCCTGCATTGGCTAGAAATCTAATTTTTGTAAGCAAGCTGGATGATATAGGTGTAAAAACAGTGTTCGAGAAAGATACATGCAAGATGGTTTGGGGAGTGCTGGTATTGATGTGGGCATTTGGATTGAAACTCTATACAAGCTTCAGGGTAGCACTATTATTGATGGGTGCAACAGTTCTGTGGTTCCTAAAGGTGGATTAGAAAATCTAGTGGTCTCTAGATAAAAGACCATGCTATGGCATCAAAGGCTTGGGAATATTAGAGAGAAGAGCCTTTTAATACTTCATGGTAATGATATGGTATAAGGTGTGTCTAATTGCTCTCTGGATTTTGATTTTCGTGAAAATTGTGTATATGGGAAGCAAAATCAGGTGATTTTCCCTCTCGTGCTAAGAGGGTGAAACCGATATTAGAGATTTTGCATAGTGATGTGTTTGGACCTATGTCGGTTCCATCACTAGGTAATTTTTTTTATTATGTATCATTTATACATGACTTCTCAAGGAATACATGGATATATTTTCTCAGGAAGAAATATAAAGTTTTTGACAAGTTTAAAGAATTTAAGGCTCTAGCGGAAAACTAGACAGAGAAGAAGATAAAGGCGTTAAGGAAAAATAACGGTGGAGAGTTTTGCAAGAAGAAATTTGAAGAGCTTTATCAGAAGTGTGGTATAACACAGAAGAAGACTACACCATGCGTACCTCAGAAAAATTGAGTTGCAAAAAGGATGAACAGGATGTTGATGGAAAAGGAAAGAATCATTCTCAATGGTGTCAGGTTAGGACAAGGATTCTGGGCAGAGGTGGTGGAGACTTCATGTTACCTGGTCAACATATCCCCTTCGTCAGTGTTGGAGGATAATATTTCACAAGAGGTATGGACTAGAAAGAAACCTTCTCCTTCACATCTGAGGGTTTTTGGATGTGATGCATATGTACATGTTCCAAAGGAGAAAAGAACAAAGTTTGATAGTAAATATGAAGGATGCATCTTTATTGGGTATAATGATGGTTTAAAAGGTTATAAGCTTTGGAACCCAAAAACAAGGAAGGTTGTTGTTTTGGAGAATTTGGTATTTACGATAAATATTGATTCCCAAGATAAGTAGCCATATCTAGAACAACGGTTTAAAGTATTTTATTATTTTCCTATAAGTAACAGATAAGATGAAAAGATGAGAAGACTTACTTGTAGTTCCGCTTTCCTCTCATCTCCTTTGTATCGATCCTATCACTCCTTCCCATACTTAGTATGCTTGAGAGGTTCCTATAAACACAAACGGAAAACAAAGAATAGATCAAATCAAAAGATATATTGAATATAAGTGAATGGAATCAGATACATTTCACACATATAAGCATTATAAGAAAATACAAGCATATGGGATAAAGGTTCAAATACTTTATTGAATAGAGTAAGGAATTACAACTATTGTGTCTGATTAAAGTCATTCCTCTAGCTTGGATCCCGTCCACATCACATCAAAAGCATGAAAATCTTGTAGCATTACAATATTTGCTTCAAATCCAATTCTCATAGAAGCATTATCTCCTTACAATTAAACATAATCCAGCCCTTGATCACTTAGATGAGTGGTCAATTTATAGGAAGATGAAGGAGGTTTTGTCATAAATGGTGGTATTGAATGGCCTTCCATTCTTAGAATTAGTTCCATGGAGGAAGGGATGAGAGGATAGGATGCATCTTAACTCATTCCTCATCCATTTTCAAGCTCATAGGAGTTGATAAGTCAGGGAACCTTCTAGATGACTCCAAAAGATAAGAATATTCCCCAAATCCTATGTGAATTTCGCTCAAACTCTCCTAGTGCAGGTGAAAGGAAGCCTATGTGCTCTGTAGAGCACCTTGGCATGGACTTAACTGCTCTGCAGCGCACCCTTACATGGGCCTACCTATGCTGGTCCCTCTATAGGCCATTTCTCGATGTCTTCAAGTCATGAAACTGTCTGGGAAGGAAGCATTCAAAGGGGTGACTTGTTTAGGGCATGTAGCAACTGAAATTAGGGTTTGATGAGCCCTAAAACACTGATATGGATGATGGGATTGATGTTCCCAAATGGATCTGTAACAACTTCCCCCTAAAGCATGAAGTCAAAAAAATGTAAATGTCGAATGAATACTTTACGATGTGATCATGTATCGAAGTGGAAGGTGACCTGCATCAATTACAATACATATATCATGATATTTTGATTCTTACATGAATTTCTAAGGGAAGGCATACTCATGCTCAACTTATAAACTTTCATTACATGTACATAAACAGTTGTCTACAGATATAGACCCATGATCGGAATGACCATCAATGTAAAGCCATTGTACATATGATTTAGTACTCCTGAAATCGCAGCCCCGATGGATGAAACTAGATCCGGGGTCTTTTGTCTTGTTCAATCGTTCACTCAAGTACGAGTCTAACCATGTGAATATGTGATCTAAAGTTGAATGTGGGAAGACACTGTCTGATTACCAGCCAATGATGTAAACCGTTAACAAATGCGAGAGAAATCATTGATAATGATAATGATCCTCTATGTGCTAGAGAACATCCTGCATGGTGTGAATGGATTATTTGATGTTGAACACCATACAAAGCCTTTTGGTCAAAGGCCATTGATGCCAACCTATCACCGGAAGTGAGAAACCTGCCATTGATGTATGCAAGCCTCAAGGTATTGGAAGGGTGTTTCTAAGTCAACTTCTTGGATAATGTGTCGATGTCGACAAGAAGCGACTCATCGCAGGAGGGCCTTGATGCATCCCACATCAACGACACAAAATGAGTGTAGTGATTTTGGAGATGGAATTTGATAGGCGACATAGGGTTCAGGAATGGCGATCATGAAAATGAAGGTTTATGGTATTGCAAAGGATGAATTTTGACTAAATGAATTTTCTTGAACATGTCAGCAACACTAAAATGAATTGGTAGCATTGACCCAAAACAAACTTATGGATGGTATGATATACCAATGGTGTGATAACCATCAAGCTAATAACCCAACCCAAATAGTCATGGTGATGGAGTGAAAGTGTCATGTTCAAGAGTGACTTGCTACCATAAAGTGGTTTTTCTCTTTTCCCATTTTCCCCAGTCATTGACCATTACCTCTTTATTTTTTATCAATCTTGAGGAGGATAACATATGATTGTTGATAATTCTACCTTTCGGGTGAATCCATCGCTATGTGATGTTTTAACGAGTCTAGCAAAGGTGAAACTCGGTCTTGTCTAGATGGACAAGTTTGTCACTATTTAATGTTTTAACAAGTTTAACGACAAAGATAACTCTGTCCTTTCATGTTTAGAGAGTTTTAAAAGGGACAAAAATAAAACTCCACAAGTTCTTTTTTGTAAATTAATCTCTCAAGCCTGAAAAAGCGTAAAATAATACAAGAGACATGTCATTTCTAATCCGTTAACGAGATGGAAAGGACAAGTGCTTGACAATATTTTCATGTTTAGAGAGTCTGAAAAGAGCTTAAAGAGGACTCCAAGGGGGTCCTTTTTCATTTTTAACAGAGCTTGAAAAAGAGATAAAAGTGTGCTCTGTAGTCAGAGATACAATTTACAATTGAGCACGTCGAATTCTATAAGTGAGTTGCAAATACTCAAAACATCACCAAATGGATTAAAAATACATGTTTCATAGGCAGAAATAGGAAAATACTAATGTTTACTCGATTAATGAACATAAAATAAACATAAAACAAGTTTTTACCGTGACATTTTTACCATTTGGAACTTACCATTCAGTTTTGTGCTCTGAGCCAGTTTTTTACCTCAAACTTCATAAGTTGATTGCAAGAGATTTTGTCGACCATTTCTTGAGTCGTCTGGATCAGGTAGGAGCTTAACCTCTCTTCTTTCTCTTCAGGTCATTCTTTTTTCTTTTCATGCAAGTATTATGGTTTTTTGGGGCCCCTGGGGTTTCATTTTTTCGCACTGGGATTAACGCAGGCTTTCACATCAAAAACTATGTTGAAGAGCATCCAGATGGAAGGTTGCCTGCTCTACAATGCACTGTCTCTATGCCTCGGCTACGCTGGGTGAGTTTCCCAAGTTTGATTTAGTTGTTTGCTCCAAAATTTGTCCTGTTTTTTGCATGGAAAGGATCCTAACTAAGCTTATGATTGTGTTTCAGGATTTCATCAAATCATAATGTTGATTACATGGCGAGAAAGACAGCATGAAGAACAAGACATTTTTGCCCTAAACAATCCGGGTACAGTTGAGGCCCTCAAAAACTATGGGTTACTCAAATACTTCAAGTTGTCTGGAATGAGGCAACAAATAGAACTATTGCATTTCCTTGTTCATGCATGGGATCCAACAGATCAGAATTTTCACATAAGGGACAAGATGGTCCCTATTACCATTGATGACATTTACTTTCTTACCAGACTGTCGAGGCAAGGTGCCCCCATCTCACTTTCTGGATTTGCCCATGGAGGTGAATCAGTGAGAGATTATATTAGACAGATTTATCGACCAGGTACACAGCCTAGCAAGGATGGAAAAATAAACATTAGGGATGTAGGTAATTTTCCTTTGAGAATGATCCTCTTCACAATCACAAAATTAGTTGGCACTGTGACACTACACTTTGTGAATAGATCATATATGCAATATGCACTGGAGTGTCTAGAGCCAAAAGTTTTCAACTGGTGCGAGGTTGTGCTTTCTTCACTGAAAGAACAACTGACCAAGGTAAAAGTGGTAAGATGAAGAATTTCTACTATGGTTCAATCTTAATCACTTTTACGTTAGAGAGAATTCCATTGATGCAACCACAACATGTATCACTGGGTGTAGCTGGTTCTAGAGATCCACGTATGTAGAGGTGGGTCGAATTGATGGCTCGACATGCGGGTCAGTCAACAACCATTTTTTCCACTGCATTCTTTAGCTAGCTTGAGCAACAACATCTTGTTATCAAGGAGCATCCATACTCAGGGATGGATTTATGTGGATATCCATATTTGATTCTACCAATTAGAGCACAATGGGGTGTTATGGGTAAATTGTTTGACCAAATTGTTTTTTTATTTTTCAAGTTTCTACATGTTTTTTTGTTTTTAATGTTTCCAAGACTAAACTAAAATCATTCTCATGCATGCATATGTGGGTGTCGTTCGACCTGTGGGGCACCAACAGAGTGCAGGTGGGCCAATGCGGAGAAACATTGGGAGAGAAGTTCTCCAGAACTTGGATTTGGCTGAGACCTTGGCAAAGTTGCAGGGTCCATAGAGGGATTAACCCTTGGTATTTTGGATGTCCGAATCGAGGAGTTACCTATGAGGCTACATCGCCACACTATTGGTTTTCCTAGCCCCTGGGCAAGGCTTTTGCACATGATAGCACAGGTTGTGACTTGTTATCATGAGCACCACTAGATCTGCTTAGGATGTTTTTTGCATGCATTTTGAGTTTTTGGTTCAGATGAACAAATGTGTCTTCGACACAAATTTTGTAAAAAAATTTAAAACACTTCTCTATTCTACTTTCAGAGTTCTCTATGGTTGTATGCAATCCTATTCAACTGATGATGTGAATTGAAAATATTACTTTTACATGTGTTGCAAATGTCTATTTAACACATAATTCGCTAGAGAATCAATTAAGGTGTTAAGATTTCTGGAAATATGTTGATAGTGAATGTGTTCAAAATGACTTTCCAAAATATGAACTCTAATGAACATGTGAAAAATTGTTGGATTTCAGACAGTATAAATGTTTGTTAGTTGTAGTACAGCAAGTTTTGAGTCTAGCCTAACGATGATTCGTCGAATGCCAAGTGAAATGGCATCATAGAGAAGTTCAATCAATGCACTATACTCAGCGATGTTGTTCATCAATCGACCGATACAAATCCCTTGAAAACTCACTAACTCACCACTTGGAGTGAAATTAGCCTATGTTGTAGAAGACAAGTTCTGCGGACCATGACTAACACCATCAGCGTAACCAACAAAAGGTTTTGAAGACTCCGACATTTGTAACAAATACAAAGTGGATTACTAACCAGATAAAAACTCTAAAAGACACAGACATGCACATGCAATGAAAGCATATATACAGTGAGCTTTACTACACTCAATAAAGCATAGTAACATTTGAGGTACAGCCAATTTCGGGGCTGCGACAATGGAATCCCATCATAATATACTAACTTGTAGGCGCCTTTTTACAAAACACGCTTGAAAATATAACGACCCATCCACATTGGTTTGAATTTTCCTACTCCAATTTTATCAGCTTCATGATCATAAAGCAAGACCAGGTCTCCTTCTGAGAAGATACGAGGCTTGAAATTTCTATCATATTGCACCTTGATTTGTTTCTTATGTGCTTCGTTAGCCAATGTGGCATCACAACGGTTTTCATCCAAATGGATTAGTTCCAAGAAACGTGCTTCTTCATAGAAGTGTCGGGTAACAAGTCAATCGCGACATTGAGCAACGAAATTTCACATTGTATTGGTAAGACTACTTCCAAACGATACTCCAACTGAAAGGGTGTGAATGCAATTGCATTTCTCACCAAGGTTCGATATGCCCACAAGGAAGAGTACAAGATTAAATTCCGGTTTCATTTATGAACCCCCATCATTCTTTGCAACATCTGCTTCAGGACCTTGTTGATGGCCTCAACTCGTCCATTTGCTTGCGGGTAATAAGGGGTAGAACTATCATGTGACAGTCCTAACTTAGTGGTCAACTTAGTCATCATGTGATTGTGAAAATGTGACCCATGATTTGTAATTATGGATTGTCGTACACCAAACTGGGCAACCACATGGTTAAAAAAGAAAAGAGCAGTCATTTCGCCACTATTTTTCAATGTTGGCATTGCCTCAACCCATTTGGTAAAATAATCAATGACGATTATAATATACCCGTGCCCCCCCCGGCCAAGGTGGGGATACATGTCATGAATTCAATGCCCCATTTGGCGAATGGTCCAAAAATAACGACTGGATGCAATGGTGCAGGTGGTAATCTAGTTTTTCAATCATATATCTAGCATGTGTGACAGCTTCTGACAACAATACTACAATCTTTGAATATAGTTGGCCAGAAGTAACCATCACAGATAATTCTCTATGCGGTAGCATATCTAGACAAGTGTCCACCACAAGCACCTGAATGACATTCATTCAATTCTTTCTTGACTTCCTCATGTGTGAGGCACCTTTGTAAAATTGTATCGATACCATGACGGTAAAGGGTGTCTCCAATGATCAAATAATCTTTGGCTTGGTATCAAATACGTCACCATTGTGAGCGAGAGGTATCAGGCCAGAAAGTTTGGGTTTGGAGATAGATCAATATATCACCATACCACAGGTCAGATGATGATATTAGAAACATAGACTCATCCAAAATCGATGGTTCAGATGTTTTATCAATGGAGGTCGAGGGAAGGTCGCAAAGTAATTCTACAAAAACTAGAGATTTCTTTCATTTGGACTTGATGAATTCCATGTCAAACTCCTGCAAAATGACTATTCATTTTGAGTATTTTCCTCCTAGCAATTGACGTGACAAAATTAATGTCATGGAGTTGCAATCTGAAATGACAGTGGTCTTCCGGAGCAGGATGTAATGGTGAAAACTCTGAACAGCTTGCACAGTTTCCAAAGCTAGTTTCTCAACGTAAGAGTACTTACTTTCTGTATCACTGAGATTATGAATCAAATAATAAATCAGATATTCAATCCCATTTTCCTCTTGGACTAAAACCATCCCAATGGTTGTATCTGCAGCAGTGAGATACAGGTAATAGTCATTTTGATAATTCGAAGAATACATTAATGATGCTCTAATCAAGGTATCTTTAAGAGCATCAAAGGAAGCGTGTGCCACCCGATCCCAATGGAAGGGTATCCCCTTTTTAAAAGACCTGTAAAACCTTTAGCCATTTTAGTGTAATTAGGAATGAACCTCCTCAAAAAGTTAGCCTTCCCTTGGAGTCTCTGTAACTGTAAAATATTTGAAGGTGAAGGAAAATCAAGAATTGCCTAAACCTTTAATGGATTGAGTCAAATTCCATATTTAGACACTAAAAATCCAAGCAATCGACCAGAACCAACACAAAACACACATTTTTGCGGATTGAGTCATATCTTGTAGTGTCGGCAACGTAGAAATATTGCTCTCAAATGTTGAGGGTGATCAGTCCGCTTTCATGAATGAGCAAGTAAATCGTCAAGGTAAGATTGAATAATGTGCTTGATGTCATGGAAGGCATAGTTCATTTCCCTCATAAATGTTGCCCCTGCATTCTTCAAACCAAATGGGAGTTTCTTGTATGCGAATGTGCCCCATGGACAAATAAAAGTTGTTTTTTATTGGTCCTGTGGGTAAAGATTGATTTGATTGTAACCGGAAAAACCATCCATGAATGAGAATATTTCAAATCTGGCACATTCATCAATAATCAGATTGATAAAAGGAGTAGGATAATTGTCCTTTGGACATGCCTGATTTACATCCCTATAATCGACGCACACTCGAATTGTCCCTTGTTTCTTCATGACAAGAACAATGTTGGAAACCCAGTCAGTAAGAGGTACAAGGTAAATGAAACCAGCATGCAAAAGATTTTCAACTTTTTCTTTAATGGAAGAGGCTTTCTTTGGATGAACAGGTCGAAGCCATTATCGTATTGGTTTGACATCAAGATACAATTTGATCTCATGTTCAACAATACTAGAGTCAATTCATGGCATCTCCTCGTATGACCATGCAAATATATCTCGAAATTCATGAAAGAGAGTACGGTAATTATCAAGTTCTAATGGAGAACATGATTTGTTGACATGAATGTTTTCTACAACATTAGGTTTGGTCGAAATATTAATAGAAATTGTTTCTTCCATATTTGATAGGTTTCTCTCAGAATATATTGTGTCTATGAAAACTGAATTCGAAAGGAAATCAACAACTGAAGGGTGGTTTAGTTCATTTGAATAATCTTCGATGTCATCTGGAAGATGGGAATGATGATGATAATCTTCCCAAGGTTCTTCTCCTATCATCATTGATTGGATGATTCCTTCATCTGTAGAATGTATACGTGAAAAAGGATCTGAGGAAGTACCATTTTCTAACAAACAGTCTACCCATACAATTGGTGATAATGGATTTGGGTTCGCTGCACAAGCCAGAAAAATTGATTGCTATGCTAGCTCAATGTGGTTTAACGCCGTAACCTCAGTATTTCTATTAACTTCAGAATCATTGGTAATCCTCCTTAAATCAGATGAGGTGGAGGAAATCATGCTGCAAGTCTCTACTCTTGCCACCTCCGCCAAATCAAATGGTGATGGTAGCGTAAAAGTACCCATTAGGGAAGGATATTTAAAGAGACCTACACTAACACTTTGAAGTGATAGCGGAGGTCTGTGTACCAAGGGAATGCTTCCCATAGCCTGTGAACTAGATGTAAAGAAGGCAAGATGATCGATTATTGTGATTCGACCCTTATAAGGGAATGCAACAGTATGTAAGTACGTGGAAACCACAGCAGCCATAGCATATACCCATGGCCTTCCCAATAGAATGTTATAGTCGAGGGGTCCGTCAACTACCTCAAATTCAATAGTAATTGTTTTTCCCCCTAGTTCAATTTGTAGGTTACTCAAAATCCCACAAGGAGTATATGCTCGTCCATCAAAAGCTTTTAACGTGCTTGGTGATTGTGACAAAGGCGGTGAACCAAGTGTTTTCTAGAAGCTCATTGACATAATGCAAGTAGGTTCCCCCTCACCAATAATAGTTCAGTGAACATTCTTATTGAGAGCTTTTACTTGCATAAGCAAAGCTAATTGCACCGATAAATGTGGTGTATATCCCGCATGGTTAAAGACCACAAGATTGGAATCCATAGGGTCTATTCCACCAATTTCTGATAGTAAATCCTACTTTTGTGAGGGACAATTTTGTAACACCTCGAGTGTTGACATAGCAAAAGGTGATTGAGCAAGATCTTCCACTATGTTATAGTTTTGAGCTGCTCAAGCCGAAGGGTTAAATGTCGATTTATGCACAACTCCCTTTGGTGGTTTTATTGTCAATTCTAGAACAATAGGTGGTGGAATATTTTCATATGAATTCGAGGTCGAAAGATTAGGTTGATCAGTGGCCTGATTATTCGACGATGATCATGGATTTCCATAATATTTATTTCTCGTTGACACTAAAACTCATTTTGTGGCTTTGTGATGGATAGCATAAATACTTGGGATGTGGAAGCATGGTCTATTGCAACCAAATGTGTCTTCGAGTTTGGAAACGGATCAATCAACACTACAGATGTGTTGGAAGTCTTTAGAAGTTTAGAGACCTCTGAGCAGTGTGGACAATCTCTTGTAAAATGAACATCATTATAGACTAGACATGGATAATGAGGTTTCCTTTCTGAAGTAGAGGAATCAAATGATTTCTCTTGAGGGGAATTACCCTATTTCTTCTTGTTTTTCCCCTTTTTTTTGCCTCCTCGTTTCTTTTGATTTTTTCCTTTGTCAGATGACATGGCATTGACTTTGAAAGCAAGAGTATTTTCTGATTCATTGGTAGTTTGATTGGTAATGGCAAGAGTTTGACCAGATGGTCTTCCTGCCGTTTGCGTGCTCAAAGAACAGATCACACCATCGCCGACATGAGAGTCCTTACTCAATTGTGGAGGAGGAGGAACAATGAAATTTGGTCGGGGTGCATTGGGAATCTTGTCCTTGAGCATGCTGGATTGTGTGTAAATCAAATCCAAATATTGGGCATGAGAAATTACTTTCTCTTTTGTGACAACTCCACCTTTTCCCACATCGTCAATGATTGATGGCGACAAGGATTTGATGAACCACTCAGCTAAAAGTTGATTAGAAACATATGTCTTAACCATTCGATGACGACGCCACCACTCATGAATATGATCTGATATATGAGTAGCAGTAGTCTATTTAAACTTGGTTAGAAGTTCCGTTCCAGTCTCGTATTTGATAGGTAACTAGAATGGTTCAAGAATGTGGTGGCTAAAGTCATAAAGTTGTCGAAAGAAGCTCGTGGTAACTCAATGTACCACTTTGTAGACAGATCAGTAAAGAGTTTGAGGAACACCACAAATGAAAGGTCATGACATGATTTGATGGGTCTTCTCTGCGATTCCCATTAAATTTTGGAATGTGAGAAGGTAACTTATGCGGAATTACTAACCACCAAGGTGCATATAAGATGGGATCATTAGTGAGCCGATTTAAATCTGGTAATTCTAAAGTTGATACAAACGGAAACTATTGATTCAAGTCAGGTTGAGCATACTCAGGATATGATGGAATTGCTTGAGCAATAAGTCTTTGCATACCAATATAGGGCATCTACATTTGGTAACCTTGATAAAGTTGTTGTTAAACAAATCTGGCATAAGGTGGTTGTGGATAACAAGGTTGAATTTGTGGTTGTCCATAACCTACAAAGGCTTGTTGACCAGGACCTTGGTAAGCTTGATATTGGCCAAAACCAGGTTGATCCTATTGGGCAGGTCCAAATTGGGGTCGGAATTGTTGGAATTGAGGCTATTGAAATTGGGTCTGCCATGGTTGTTGAATCAACTATTGTTGTTGTTGGTACAACTGTTGTGTATTTAACAGTTGTTGTTTCCCAGCAATGAAAGGTTTCCCAGGTTGTGAATAAACTATACTAGTGTAAGCCTGAGTCAGTCCAGATAAAGGTATAGTAACCTGAGGTTGTTGGACCACGGACACAAGTGGTTGTTGTACAACAGCCTGAGAAACCTGAACTTCTTGACCTGAAACTTGTCGTTGTGAGGTAAAAGGACCAATCTGTATCGGTTGAGATACAAGAGTTTGAACCTGTGACTGCGGACAATGGTAACAATAGGTGTAGTAGGAATAGATGACATAGTTTGCATTGGTTGTGTTGGATACACAAGCCTTGGTTGAACTGGAATTGTTGGTTGCCATTGGAAAACTCAAATTCTAGGCTGACCTAAATACTACGGGATACTACCATATGATGGTCCTCCGTAGGGAGGATAAGGTGAATAAGCATATTTATCTCCATATGGCAACAATCCAGTATTTAATGGATACATAGGTTGTTGTTGCCTAGATTACCCAATTTGATATTGATATGCAAGATCAAACTGTTGAGTTCCCTTTAAAGAGGAACCAGGTAGAATTTCAATTAAGGACATAGGTGATGACCATGGTGTAGAAGCAACCCCTAAGTGGGTTCCTGATAAAGACTGGTAACCAACCAGGACGGACGATTCACCATATAGGTGTGACTCAAGTGTGGTAGAAAACATCGAAGAGGTTATGATAGAAGATTCTGCTGTAGTTTCATCAGATGATATAGTCTACGATGTTGACAGTTGTTCAGCCATTGTTAACGGACCCAAAATTTGTCCTAAAGAAACGATGGGTACTTAAAAAGAAGAAGGATCAAACGGAGTAGTAAAATGAGGAGTATGACGGTAAAGATAAAGCCTAGTTCTAAAGTGGAATGGGGTTCTAGATGTAGAATATTCTTCCAATTCTACCTTGGCAACAATTAAACCAAGTGGAAGAACTTCATCGTTTGGTCCATAAAAGATTTCTGGTGTCGATAAAGTGGAAGTTTCAGTAGTTACTGATGTTTGAGGACTAACTGGTTGATTGTCTTCCAGGAAAGTAACAACTTCTGAATGTTCAAATTCCAATTCCAGATGTTCGGGTAAAAGAACAAGAGTTTCAGGGAGATGTTCCTGAAAAAATTCAAGTTCAAATGTAACTTTTGTTTGAACTATGATAGGTTATGTATTAACTTCTGGTTGAACTGATACAAGTTCAGAAATAATTTCTTATTGAGCAACTTCAAGTTGAGGATCAATTTGTTGTTGAACAACTTCGGTTACTGTTTCACTAGGATCGGTGATAATGTCCTTAGGTAATTGTGGAAATTCTTCTTCAGAAACAGATGTACCAAAAATAGTTGGAGTAACTTGAGTCTCAATACTCACCAAAATAGATGATTCAGGTAATTCAGATGAAGAACTAGGAGTTCTTGATGTACTTGACTTAGTTAAGTGAGACCGCTTTGACCGAATAGGTGTATCTTTGGGCAGAAAAGGCGATTTACTCACTATTCTCCGCGAACAACGGGGTAAGGGCTGATGTTCCTCCACGATTGCTGATTAATTTTATTATCAAAAAAGAAATAAAGAAAAAGGGGTAAGCTAGGTAAAAGGTTTACCAAGCAACTATGAACTGTAGAATACCTCCTCGCGAACCAAGAAGTACGGGCAGCCAATCCCCCCGAATGTTGTGTTCGGTGTATCACAGTGTCCAAGGCGGCTAACTCGGTTACCTAAGGATGGATAGCAACCTAGTGTTGTCCCCCCATATATACAATCAATCAATATTTAATAAGAACGAAGACTTTTACGATAGTTTTGTTTCGAAGGAAAAGAAGACTTTACGACACTTTCTTTCGAACAAAGATTAATCAATTATATTCTAACTCTGATTATAGACCGTGTTGGATACCTATACCAATAGGTTTCATATTTCATGATTGGAAAATTCAAATGCCAAATATGCTCTGCTTTGCTGATACAAAGATCCCATATTTCCAAGACAAGGCA
>APFE030622992.1:2447-68547 GCA_000404065.3 Pinus taeda
TACAGCTATCAAAACACAGCAATCAAAGGCATTATATACATAAAACGAAAGAAAGAAATGCAGGAAATTAAAGAGTACTATACAGGCCTTCAGTAAACAGGGGCCCTCTGCCTACTCCAGCCGGCTCAATGATCAGTTACACACTCAAATGGAAAACAGTCTTCTCATATATTATTCATCAAAATAAAAAGTACAGTGGGGAGTTCAAAATTACATATCAGCGGCTCCCTATCCAGCATTCAAAGACGCTTTATTTATAACAGAGGAAAGCAAACTAACTTAACGAAAACTAAGCTATTCAAGCAGCTGTGTAAAAACACGTAATCTTGCTATGTCCTCGGATTTAGGCAATGGTCGTTGTGGGCATTCAATTTGCTCTTGGATTCATGTTTCCCACTATCTTCGTGGCTGAGGAGGATGCCACCTGTTCTTCACGTGCTCTAAAACAGAACACGCAGATCCGTGCCACCGCCAATGACTTCTGTTGACCGTAGTTGCCTCCTCGTTGACCACGGGTTTTGATGACTGGTTTGGGTGAGCTGGAAGGACACACACCATGTCCTTGGTTCCACGAACTTGCCCATGTGGCTCTTCTTCCCGGAGGACACCTGGAACATATCATTTAATAAAACAGCTGCGGAATCTGGGGTTGGCTGCGGAAACCGGGATCAGCTGCGGAAACCCTGTGTGAGTTGCGGAAACGCAGCACTTTGAACCAAAATTCTAAACCAAACACAGTCATTAGCATAATTAGCAAACCATGTAAAAAGTCCTAAAATACAATGATTTGAGCAATTTGATGGAGGGAATGAGTGGCAAAAGAAGGAAATGAATAGGAAAAGGAGGCTGAGAGGATGTATAAAGAAGTGCAGGTTTGAGGCTCAACACTATGAAAGGTGATTGTACCAATCTCGGTCACGTTGTACCTTCCTTCATCTCCCATGTCGATGTGCTTTTGGAGATATTTCTCCTCCAAGTCATTGAAAAAATCTCTATTCCCCTTCATGTGGAAAGAGACACCACTGTCTAAGTACCACATGCTCCCAATCTCTATGCTCACCATGCATGTGTTAAGGGTGAATTCAAGCTCAAAATTTGAAGCCAAAGCTTCTCCTGCCGCTCCTCCTAAGGTCTTCTTGCTTGACTTTTTATGTGGACATTTCGCAGCATAATGCCCGAATTCGTGACAATTGAAGAATTTAATTTTGGACAAGTTTTTCTTCTTTCCCTCTTTACTGGACTCTGGTTTGGATTGGGATTTCTTCCCTTTCCCCTTCATTTCCTTTCTAGCCAATGCACAATTTTCTTCATCCTCACCCTTGGGTGAAGTTCCACCTCTAGTATTTTGCCTTATTTCCTCCTATACCAAATATGACCACAAGCGTTCCTAGTTTATTAATTTCTCCCTCTCGTTCATCGAATATTGGTAGCTATGCCAAATATAGGGAAGGCCTAGAAGGACTAGGCCTACCAAAACATCTTCAACAATAGTAACACAAACTCCATCAAATTCATCATGACATTTTGTGAACCTACTTAGGTATTGCGGAATAAAGTCATTCTTCTGCATCTTGATATTTCAAAGTGTATCCTTGAGCACCAACTTCCTGTGGTAACTACTATTCTACAATAAATCTGTCAGTGTTTACCAAATTGCATACAAATTTTCTTACCTGTGGATATTTAAGACAATGTGGTCGTATACTCCCTCCAATATTATTATCCTCACCTTGGCTACACACTTCCTTCATTTTGCTAGATGCTTTACATCAACTGATCCTGGTTTTGGAATGTCATGATCAACAAATTCCTTCAAACCACTGTCTTGCAACACCGCCTCCATGTGGTCCTTCCAAGCAACAAAGTTCGATCTGCCCTCAAAGGCATACTCAAGTCTTATTCCATAGAAAGCCATCCTTTTAGCTCTGAAGAATTGATTCTTCAAATTCAATCATCTTGCAATAACAACTTCGATTTTTTTTCTCTACTGTGAATCCTAGTTTGATACCATGTAGAAATTATGTGTAGATCTGAAGCTACTCATGAAATTTACCAAATAACAAGATTCAAAATCTATGAAATATATATATCTATATATTATATATATATATATATATATATATATATATATATATTATATATTAAGATAGATATATATATAGATATATATATATATATATATATACATACATATATATACATATCTGTGAAGCAGTCTATTGCAAACACATATCAAAAGGACTATAAACATATAATATAAACTGTAAGTTACAGTAGTTTGAAAAGCAAGGAAAGTCTATATTGTAGGTAAACTCTCAACAATAACATTTTCAATAGTTGGTATGGGGGGTACTACATGAACACTTTCAAAAACATCAATTTGATAAACTGGGCCAGGATGTGATGACATTGTACTTACATAAGACTTAAGGAAGGAAACTCTTACAATAGTGACTATACAATATGCTAATTTAGCTATTACTAGATCTATTATAGGCTAGTGATGAACCCAATATAGGCTTCATATATATATATATATATATATATATATATATATATATATATATATATATATATATATATATATATATATATATATATATATATATATATATAAGTTAATTGGGGTTATCTCGGGTGTTTGGGTGGAATGGATATTTTCCACCCCATCCAGGTTCAAATCCTTGCTAGTGACATGATGAGCTATGATGCCTTGATAATTATTGTTGTAATGATTTTTTCCATTGAATATTGTTGTATTGACTTTGAACCACATGAATTCTTAAGTGATTATACCGATGGGTTGGCCTAGTACCAATAACCTCACTTTAGCCTTTAGGCTGAGAGAGACTGATTTATTTCCTTGAATATATATCTATATATATATATATATATATATATATATATATATATATCCCAAATAAAAAAGTAATGATACCAAACCCTACTTTTTTACTAGAATTAAAATTACAACTTTTTTTAAACATAAACCTTAACAACTTGTATTGTTGCAACAAAACCAATAACACCCATTTTCAAAGGTGCTTAAAATTGCAATATTTTTTAGACCATGGTCTAAAAAACCAACATTGTTGTAGATAATGTTGCATATTGTGTTGTCATTGATGTCAAATCTAATAGGAGACCCCTGAGACCTAAGTTGGCACATGTTTAAGGGGAATCCCAGTGAGATTCATGTCAAAGTTTAGGAGGAGACCAAAGTTAATAAGAATCTAAGGATCCAAGAAGCCAAGGATATGTCAGCGCGAGGAATTATGGACCAAGGATATGTGTATATATATTGACTTAAGGAATATTATACCCGAGTTACCGATAATCAACATCAACCACTATATTATTGGACCCATGCTAGAGGAATTCTATATTGGATATTTCAACCCAAGCCTACTCAAACTATATAAATAACTAGTTTGTGATCATATGGAGGGTAGATAGGTTTTAGTCTGTATTAAATGATTGCTAGAATAGGTAATTTGAGGAGTAGCAAGGAAAAATTAAGTTTGTGGAGAAAGTATGAGGATTGTAAGGGTTAGAGAAGCGGCAAATAAGAGGTCTGAGGCATGAAGATCAATCAAAATTTGTTACATTAGAAAAAGTCTATTTTAGTGGATAATCCTTTATTAGGAAAAAGCCATACCGATTAGTGGGAAATTTTTGTTTCTATGAAAGAAATATAAATCTATTTATAACATAATTTAGTGCACAAACCACTTCATTTTGTCTGAACTTTGTCAATTAAAAGATAATACAATCAATGTCAATAACAAATTTTTGCACCATGTGTTAGTTTTTGGTAGTATTAGACATGTGTTCTAGTCTCTACTTGTGTCAGAGAGCCTAAGGAGAACAAGATGTCCAAAATCGAGAAAAGGTTTCGGGAGAAAACACCTAGAGATCACTCAATTAAGTTAATTAATCAATAATTAAAAAATGCCTAAGTCTAACTTACGAAAATTGATTAATTAACAATAATTAATTGAGAAATATTGAGAAGGCTCTAGAGTCACACATGGATTGAGTCTAAGATGATATTAGCCATTGATAATGATTTAATTATGGTCATTGGTTCTCTAATGAGAGATTATAAGAAAAAATCAATGGGATGGAGATAGCCAAATCAAGCAAGAGGGAGATTGAGCATCCTTGGTAGATCAAGTTATCTAGTGCAATGATTCAACAAGAAGAACAATTCAAGCAAGAGAAGGAGAAGCATTAGTGATTGAGGGAGAAACAAATAAATTTTTAGAAGAGATTCCCAACAAAATAGTAGTAGAAGTAGGGAGGCCGAAATATATTCTACAGAGAGGTTGAATAGCTAGTGTAAGCAACCAAAAATCGAGTGCTTGTTTTTGGAAGAGGGTTTGCAAAGTTGCAGGAGGTCCAATCGAGTTCTAGAAGGCATAAAAAATTACTTCCAAAGGAAAAGGGAGGCAAGACGACTCATTTGGAGCCAACTATCAGGTTATACGATTTTCCTAGGCTAGGCAGTTGGAATTCTTGGAGGTTGAGTTTTCTCAGTGGGGTTTGAGCAAGCTAGAGGGAGGTCAAGATTATTTGCAGAAGGGAGAAAATTTTTAAAAATTATTTTTTCAGTAGATCCTCTTGAGGATACCCAATGAGGAAGTATTGTATTCATATTTTACTGTTGCATAATAATAAAAATAAACCCTCATATGTTGCACTGGTTTTCCCTTCAAGGTTTTTTCGGGGCAATTAGTCCAAAATATTGGTGTCATTTTTATTATGTGCGTGCATCTATTTTAATTAATTATATCAATATTGGTCTCAAGGGCTATGTTAATTAATTGGAATTTCAAAACAAAGGAAAATTTATGAATTTATTGACATAATGAATATAACATAAAACTAAGACTAAATTTGTAAACCAACAGACAAACGTTAACTGAAAGCAAATTAGACTTAAAATGAAGCAATGCAACTCAAAGTCTAAATACATGTAAAAAGGGTCCCCATGCTTATTATAATAAATAAAATTGGTGTTTTTTGTTTTCACTACAACACATCATTAGGTAAATGCGTAGACTTTACCGAAATCAAGTGTGCTAACTATGTTAACCTGTCTACTACAACCATGATGAAATCATGTTGTTGAGATGTCCTCAGAAAACCCACGATAAAATTAATTGAAATGACCTCCCATTTCCACTCTAGAATCAAAATCCGTTGTAGTAATCCACCTGGATGCTTACACTCTTCCTTTACCTACTGACATTCCAAGCACCTAGCCACAAACTCTGCCATGTCCTTCTTTAGATTCGATCAATAATAAAACTTCTTTACCATTGTCAATGTTTTCTAGTATCATTGTTGACCTGAATATAGTTTCACATGAAACTCTCTCAAGATAAGCCTCTTGAGCTCACTGTTATCTGGCACATATATCCTATCCGTAAATCTAACCAAATCATCTGCTATAGGACAATAGTCCAAATCCTGATCACCTGTAGTCTGTTCTAACTTGTGCATAAGCTCCATGTACCTGTCATCTTGCTATCTTGCTTGCAAAATCTAATCCTGTAAATCTATCCCATAGGCACACATAGCTTCTATTTGATTTACATGTACCCTTATGCTAAGAGCATCTGTAACCCTATTCTCTTTACCTTTAATGTACCTAATCTCAAGGTCAAACTTGTTGATCATGGCCAAACATCTAGCTTTCCTAGCATTTAGATTCAGTTGGTAAAACAAGTACCTCAATCCACTGTGATTACTCATCAACACAAACCTCCTGCCAAGAAGATAGTGTCTCCACATCTTCAATGCATGTATGCTCGTTGCCGACTCATAATCATGTGGTAGATAATTATTCTCATGCTCATTCAGTTTCCTGGATTCGTAGCAAACTACCTGTCCTTCTTGCATAAGGAGTCCACCAAGTCCTCTCTTGCAATCATTTTTACATTCCACAAACTCTTTTTCTGGATATGCAATCTTCAACACTAGAGAATTTGTCAATGACTTCTTCAATTGCTAAAAATAGGTTGCACATTCCTATGTCCATTCAAATTTATTACCTTTCCTCTGCAATGGAATGATAGGATATGCAATTCGAGAGAACTTCATGATGAACCTCCAATGGTAACCTGCTAGTCCCATAAATGATCTTACCTCATCCACATTTCTAGGAGTTTCCCACTCCATTATAGCCGTTATCTTTTTTGGAAGCACAACTATACCATCCTTGGAAACCACATGTCCTAAGTAATGTACCTCTGTCTGAAAGAAATTTCATTTACTGAGCTTAGCATACAACTAATGTTCTCTTAGCAATCTCAACAATACTGCTAAATGTTCGAAGTGTTCTTCCTCATTTTTAGAATTTATCAATATATCATCAATGAACAAAATAACAAAATTGTCCAGATAAGGACACAATACACTATTCATCAAGCACATAAAAGCTAGGGAATTATTCAAACCAAATGGAAATACAACAAGCTCAGAGTGCTCGTACGTGGTCCAGAAAGCTATCTTGTAAATATCCTCTTCTTTAATGTGTACCTCATGATATCTAGATCTCATATCAATCTTCAAGAAAAATGATGCTCCCTTCAACTGATCAAACAATTCATCAATACTCAACAAATGATACTTGTTCTTGATGGTTACCTTATTCAATTGCTTGTAATCGATGCACAACCCGAGTGTACCATTCTTCTTCTTCACAAACAACACTGGTGCACCTCAAGGTGATATTCTTGGCCTAATGTACCCCTTGTCAAGTATTTCCTTCAACTGCACCTTCAATTCCAGTAAGTATAGTGTGCTTATCCTGTAAGGTTCCTTTGATGCTAGTGTTTCCCTTGGTACCAACTCAATGGAAAGGTCCACTTCCCTGTGAGGCAGAAAATCTAAAATATCTGTGGGAAATAGATCCTGTAACTGCTGTAAAATTAGGTACCTGCTCAAGACATCCACATTCCCAACTTCCTTACCTTTGACACTAGAAATATGCACTGCAAATAACACACAACCTTTTCTACGATTGTGCTTCACCTGCATAGTTGTCACCATTCTAACTGATGTTACCTTCTTCTTACCCTCAAAGATTCTATGTTCTCCATTGTCATCCAAACACTCAATAGCTTTGTCATAACAATCCACCTTAGCCTTGTGAAGATATAACTAGTCCATACCCAAAAGCATACTATACGACCCCAATGACAATACATTCAAATGTGTTGATGTAGGCATACCATTCAACTCAAATGCACAAGCTCTTACCTAATGATGAACTCTCTTCTTTGTACCTTTAGCCTACTGTACTAACCAAGATTCTGCATGTACTTCTTTATTAAAAGACTTATCCACCCATTTAGGATTAACATAGCTATAATTTGATCTAGGTGTTGGGTGTGGATCCTGATTATCTTCTTTATTCAAAGGTATTTCAGATTAGAATCTAAATTAGGGGCAAAAAATTGCTCAAAAACCAAAGTTCTCATAATTGCTCAAAAACTGAACAACTAGGTCCGTATCGACAATATGATCCTACTACAACTTGTTTCACTCAAAACAGAGCTCATATGAGAAAGATAAAGACTTTTGTCTGCTTTGTCAAGTAGACAAAATTTTGGGTACAGGTCTGGCTGGGATGCTAACTAGGAATCTGTACAACCTGTTGTGGCCAGCAACAACCCCCCTTTTTATTTAGTTTTAGTAACAAAGTTAAATAAATGGGGACCCTTCTAAAAAAATAAAAACTAACACTTATGTTTCCCTTTGAATAAAACATGCTACCATAAACTTAGGAAAACACCCGCTAAACCTAAAAACCTAAGTTTTATGATAAGTTCTGAATAAAATCGTTCTCTTAACAATAAAACATCGCATCACAAGGGATAATGGAGGACATCATATAAACAATCTTTCAAAATTGCAAAAACGCGATGCGAGATCGCACGCCTTAAAGACTCATTGCACATCGCAGATTTCATATGTCACAAGTATCACTTAAGGTAAAATATCCCGATCTGGCGATATGCAATAAGGCATCTCACAAATTGCATCTTGCAGACTCATAAGGTGATAAATGATTGTTGACAAAACGGATTAGTAATATTGCGATCTGCGATATTGCGAAGCAAACCGAAAAGTCGCTTTATCGCAGATCTGCAAGGCTCATAGTTCAATAAAATATTTCTTGTAATCCGATTACCGAGTTATGGGCATTAATGTCAATTTAATGGTTAGTTGATGATCATTTATGAGATAAGATTTAAATATGATGGAAAGGTTATTTCACGTAGGGCGATATATTTGATATGATTTTAAAATTAAAGAGCTTTCCTGTCACTTTATCTCTTTCCTTGCTTGTAAATTGCAAGAGCGGCAAGCAGAGTAATATATGCAATAATGTGTAGAACATAATGGGAAAGAAGGGAAAAGCTCCAATTGCTGAGGACAAAGAGATGATGCCCTTATACATAGACACCACTTACAACAGAGATGTTGGCATAACCACTTGGGAAGGCATGTATAATCTTCTTGAAGAAGAAAATCCCAGAGTTATGGAGGTTCAAGCAACAGTAGACTCACGCGGGTCATCTGAGGCATCAATCACTAAACTTGCATGTTCATTCCTTCATCGAATAGCGGAAAGACCTAAGATTCTTCCATACACAGACATGGTTAATTGGAAACTGGATAGTGCTGATATAACAGATAGACAATTCAAGTCTCGAGGCCAAGACCTCATTGGGTCATTCACTCCACAAGATTTAACGCTTATGTATCATCTACCAGAATCGCAGGCAACCTACAACAAGTAGTTCATGGAGAAGTCTTCCAAAGAAAACGAAGATTTAGCAGAGTGTACCAAGAATTGGTTAGCGAGGGAAGAACCATTGAAAAAAGATAAACACGGTATGTACAGTACTGGTTCCCTCTCCTCCCCATATTGCTTTTTTGTTGCTATGCTATGTTGACTATTTGGAAGGTCCAACGTCAACAAGTTTTCATCTGAGTGGCTACCCCTATTAGATAAAGCCACTAATGCCATTATTATGGATTGGGCTTAGATATTGTCTGATAATTTAGCTTCAGCTATTTGGAACTACCGGTAAAAAAAAACTACCACTCAGGGGATTTATCCTCCTTTCTATTTAGCTGTTTATGTTATGGATGCAATCTGTTATGTTTCCAAATTTCCTTTAATGGGTTGGAAGTGGACTACATATAATCCCTTGCTCATTCACATTTATCATAAGGAATTGTGGGATTCCAAGTTTATCCCGTATTTTTACAGAATTTTCCATAGAGTTATGTTGCCTCTATATAAAATGTTGTATAATAGGGACGCCCCAAGATTTTCCCCCGAAGCGAAAGTTGACATTCTCCCTGTCGCAAGATGGTTTGGGGAAGAATTTTTCACCTATGTCAGAGTATTTGGGAGCATTTCTTCCCCTCATGTCCTACCCTTATATGTTCCTGATAAGTTATTGGCTCGAGAGATTGCTTACCAAACTTGCAGGGTGGGAAGAATGAGCAAAGAGTTGAAAGACAAGAAGAAGGCCATTTGGCTGCTATTTCCTGTGGCCTGTGGGGCCTTTTCACTGTTTGATTTAGGTCATGCATTAAAAGAAGTAGACAATATGCTGTGTCTACGACTGTTCAAGTTTCCAGGAAGACAATTTGACCCTTTTGATGTCATTAAGAATTTCACTGTTGCTGTCAAGATAAAAGTATTTTCCAAAAAAGATGATCTTTTTTATGATGCCTTCCAACAGAAAAGCACACTGAAAGAAGTTTTGCACATGGATCAAATTCAATTTCCCCCAGCAGAATTCCAAGAATTCAAATTGTATAGAGAAAGGAGATTAGCTAACATCCCCTTGCATAAGTTACGCTTGGAACTAATAAGGAAGCCTACTCCCAGTATCAGTTTAAGAGGAAGCTTAGGTATAGACAAGTCCAGGCCTAAGTCTGGAAAGGAATCACTAGAATGCTCTAAACAGTCCAAGAGCGACCATAATAAAAGTGAAGGGTAAGTTAGAGACACTGCCCAATCTAAAGAACGTCTAGAGTAACAGGTCTTGACTACACCACAGGTAAAGTTTCCCCCTCCCATCATCCAGCCACCAAAGCTACAAAGAACTAAGCTGGATAAAGAGTGGGAAACATTCAATGAATTGATTAATACTGAGGAGCAGAACATGAAGACACCTGAGGGTACAATACAGACAATGATAGATATGATCGTGGAAACAATTAACAATGCTCTAGAAATTGAGCATATTCCCATTACCCCATCATCTGAATCATGCTCAAAATAGAGGACATTCCTCTTCTAGATGTATTCTATAGTCCGCACCGTAAGGTAGTGGTCATAAGGTAAAGAAATAAAAGGAAACTCGACAACGTGCTCTCATCTGAGGCAGAGCAGCTAGACGTCCTTTGGCGAGACCCTACCACTGACCTTACTGCAAATCTGACTAAGTTATCTCAGATCGCAGGAGCTTATGCTTCTGCTACCATTGATAAAGCATCCGAGGTACAACAATTACTTAAGGATAGAGAGGAACAAATCCAAATTTTGTAGCAACAGTTACAACAAGCTAGTGCCAACCGAGAAGCAGAGGAAAATTTAGAAAAGCTACAGCAAGATTTTCAACAAATGCAACTGGGATACCAGAACAATTTGGCCGAAAAAGAAAATCAGTTGCAGGCTATGCTTGAAATGCACAGAGATGATCCCAAGCTTACAGAGTTTGTCTCAATAACCCTTGCCTTAAACGACCAACTCTTGCAACAGCAAGAGGCATTATGAAAAAGAATATTGCAATGGAATTCCCATTGCGGGATAAGCGATAAAGTTACCAATCAAGTCGTCGACTTGCGACATGATCATGATTTAATTGATAAGAGAAATTTTGATTATTTGACTTTGCAGGAATCGGAAGAAGGAAAGAAAGCAGACGCACTCAGAATCAATGAAGCCCATAAATAAATGCTTTTCCATAAATGGGATGCATGGATTAGGAAGACAGAGCAGGAAGCGGAAGAAGCAGCTACAGTGGAAAACAACATCATTGACTATGTCAATGAAAACCTACACAGAGCAAACCTCATTTCAGAGACAGCACCGAGATTTCTCCCAAAGGCACAACAACTGCAGACAAGCTGGAGAAAAAAAGCCGAGGAAAGGGTAGGGTCCATTAAGAAGTAAACCAAGTTGAATTGGCATACTTACTGGCAATACTTGGTTAAACCGCACAGTCAATGCATGACTCTCAAATGCCTTACAAACTCTGTTGAGAAAGTAGTGTAAGCACTTGCCGATTCTGTTTTCGCAGGGCAACTAAAATCGAAGGTCAGCCAATCAATGCTCCTTAAGCTGATGCTGAATGCTTGTGATATCAAAGAACAGATACATGGACAATTAATTCCAAATTCAGTTTTAGTTTTAGTTTTGATTTATTTTTTCCTTAGATGACGACGATCATTTAAAACTCCTCCTATATTTTTGTGATAAACTATTTTTAGTATTTAGGAAGTAGTATTTTAACCCCTCTCATGCATTTAGAGAGGGGTCCTGAAATTTGTCAAAAAAATTTCCTCAGAACATGCACTTTTGCACCCTTAGAGGAGGTTTTGATGAATGAATGGAAGATTTATTGATATCTATGTTTAACATCTGCTACTGAAATGCACTTTTAGTAGATGTTGAATTAATAAGAGATAAATCTATATTGCTAAAGCTTATGAGTAGAACTTGTTATCAATGGTAATTTTATCTCTTAACGACTTTTTCTTATGTGTCCAAGTAATATTTTATGCTCAATTATTTATATATGAAAGTTTGAATGTTCCAGAAATGATAAGCAAAATTGAAACAAAGGTAATAATGTAAAAAATTAAACAAGGAATTGACTAGATCCCCACCAGCCATGACAGGCATTTCGTCAAACATATCACAAATATGTAATCTACAAGTCTCAACAACAGATCTGACCATAGGGGTCTCATACTTACTTGAGAATCATTAAGAAGGATTGATGCCTTCTCACATTAGTTGCATTATCATCTATTAGGCAATTCATTCATTATTGTTTCACATACTAATCAAAACATGATATGAGACATACATCATGGCTATCATAAAACATGCTTATAACTAGAAAATAACCAGAGATATATCAATGAGGAAATAACCATTAAAGCCACATAATATCAAGTACCTTTACTCATGAAAATAACAAGAGAAAATACCTCTTATCAACATATGAAAATCCAACTAAGTTAGGGACTTCCACATATCACCTGACCATAGACTAGGCTGAACCAAATATTTCTTTCAGTTAGTCACCTCGCCATATTCCAAACATGAATGTGGGATCTCATGAAACAAATCAAGAAAAACTAAATCAGGGCTTCCATAGGCCAAACCACCTTAGGTGTCAACCAATTATTCCACCTCATGGTTAGACATCACTAACCATCACCAAATCAGTCTCTACCCAAGTTTTTTAGGGCTCTAGAGCATTTGTTCCAACTAGTGCTTCTAGGACTAGTAACTCAACCCACAACTGTTGTCAGGATTCTAGAGTGTTTTTCCAACTAGGGCTTCTAGGACTAATAACTCAACCCACCATGGGCTTCTAGAGTGTTTTTCCAACCAAGGCTCTAAGGACTAGTAACTCAAACCAAGTTGTTACAGGGCCTCTAAAACGTTTTTCCAACCAAGGCTTTCAGGAACTAATAACTCGACTCACAACCAAAGGAACATGAGCACCAAACATAAAACAAAGATAAAACCCACAACATCATGGTTATCTAGAAAATGGCAAGGTTGTGCTAACCATTGTCAATCCAGTTAATCCTCCATGCCAATGACAAATCATGACCAATAAACCACATGCATATGTCATGCATTCCAAAACTAGCAAGGAAATCATACATTCAACTCAGTACTTGCAAGAAAACCCCATTGTAGTTGTTGATTCTAATGTCCTCTTGCGCTTTCTTTATTTTCCTTTTCCTTCTTGCTCCAATTCCCAAGTGTGCCACACTCCTCCAAGATTGCTCCAAGAAAAATCTAATTGTCCAAGAGTATGAGAGAGAGAGAATAGAATGATAACTCCAACCTAAAATTTAAAAAAGGTTACAAACTGATCCTCAGAAGCCTTTTTATCAATGAGGCCTCTATTTTCCTCATTTTCCATTATTTCCCTTCAATTTCCTCCTCACAAGCAACCTGTGACCTTTCACCTTCCTTTTCTCTTATTTTCCATTATTTTCATAAATAAAATGCCAATTAATTCCTCATGCCTTTCCAAATCCTTTTCCATTTCCTTTGCCAATTTTCATAACCATTAATTAATTACAAGTGATCCCCATCACTATGTTGTTTCCCTACATTCAGCTTGGAATGCGTGTCCCATGACCTCGGTAATATTTTTCCATTATTAACTTTATTACATGGATTTTTGACCAGGACCGTTACAACATGGAGAAGGGAATTAGACTCCCTCTTAAATCTCACTGTACCAAATCCTTTGATCATGTATATGCCATTATCTCCAAGCTCGATATGGAATTGCATGTCTTTCTCCTCCAAATTGCTAAATAATTCTTTATCCCTTGTCATGTGGAATGAAGCTCCTGAATCAATATACCACACACTACCTCGAACTGAGCTTTCCATGAAACCTATCAAAGAGAAATCCAATTCAAACTGAGAAGACAATGCTTCTCCTTCTATTGTTTCTACAACATGCTTGTTGGATTTCTTGTTTGGACATATGGTAGCATAGTGTCCAAATTTATGACAATGAAAAAACTTGATCTTGCTAAGACCCTTCTTTTCCTTGCCTCCATTCTTACTAGACTCAGTTTTTCCTTGGTCCTTCTTTCCCTTGGCTTTATTCCCTTTTCCAACAAGGGAAAACTTCTCCTCATCATTAGTCCTAACTGAGACTCCATCCACTGTGTTCCTCCTTATCTCTTCCTATACAAAATACGACCATTATCTCTCCTAATCAGGGAGCTTATCTTTTCCATTCATTGCATCCTGGAAACTATGCCAATAGTTGCAAAGCCCAAGAAGAGAAAGGCTCACAAGATCTGCAGGTGGAACTATCTCTCCAACACCTTCAAGTCCATCCCTCACTGGAGAAAACCTGTAGAGATATGCAACAATGGCGTCATTCTTTCCCATTCGAATGTTCCTCAGTTTTTCCTTCAAAGCGAGCTTTTTGGCATCACTACTGCTTTCAAATTAATCAATAAGGGCCTTCCACATCTAGAATGTTGTCTCCTTCCCATGAAAATTTGGAACAATATGGTCTCTAACTCCTTCTAGGATCATCCTCCTAGCTTTGGCATTGTCCTTCCTCCATTGAGTCAACTATTGTGCATTTGATGTAGGAGGTTTAAGAATATCAATATTGATGTATTCCAAAACCCCATTATCATCTAAAAAAGCCTCCATTTTGTCCTTCCATGCACATAAATTTTAAGTCCCTTCTAAGTCATGCTCTTTCCTCAAACCATAAAAAGACATGATTCATGCACTTGTAAAATTCTTGCAACAACTGATCTTCTCTTCAATGTGCTTTGAATTTGATAAAGGAACTCGGTCTCTATCTTGTTTTTAGCTCTCAGATCATGTAGAAAATCCTTGAAACCTTGCAACTACTAATGAGATAAAATTGACCACAAAAGACACAAGATTTATCTACCAAAATTTTTTTGAAAGAAAAAAGTGAATAGAATCACAATCACACATAGAACACAAAATATATCTAGGGAACCCAGCTGGGAAAAACCTTTGCTTTCTTGTATTGAATCAATTGAGAAATATGATCTATTACATAGAATATTCTTCAAGCCTAAATCTCCCTACAATATTGATCAACTCTATAGAAGACTTACCCAACTCTTAGGCAAAAATGGCTTGCTAGGAAGCTCCTATTTCCTAGCGCAAATCCTCCCTAAAAATAGGAGAATTCACTATTTTATAGCACAATTATACTAGAGAGAAATTGTTATGCTCAATCCTCAATCCTTTCACATAAAAACCTTTGTATAATAAATAATTACATTTGTGCCTTCATTCAATATCAGTAGGAAATTCGAATTGCATGACCTACTAGGGCTAAATTTAGCTAAGTTTCTTCTATTAATTGAGAGTAACTTGAGTTAACACAAATTCAATTAATCAACTAAACTCATGTTTATCTCTATTCTAGAACTAGAGACCAATTAACTGATAGACACTAGAGTTGACTCCACTAGATAGCTAATTTTAACCATCAACTGGTCCACAACTCACTGCATGCCATCTAACTCGAATTAATTGACTATAACCCGGTGATAGGCCAAATCACACATGTTAACTGAAATCTAACTCAAACAACTATGAGACTGAATTCAAATTGGCATCTTTAACTAAGGTGCAAGTCAAAGAAGCCATTCCTTGCTACATTTTCAACACATTCCATCAATTATAATATACATTAAGCCCATAAGCATTCACATATAGTTAGAATAACTTTCGCGTTAAAACAAAAGGATGCATAGCAACAAATTTAATAAAAAAAGTATTTTTTTTTAAATGGGTTGTGTAACACTATCACATTCAATCATGAACAACCAAATATATACCTACAACAAACTCTTTTATAGTATATCCTAAGATATTCAAACATTACATCATAGGTATGTGAAGATTATATAGGATCTTTTCATAAACTTCATCCAAAACTCTCACTATAGGGTCACATTTCATAAAATTACATCAAAATACAATATAATATATATGCAAAGTTTAAGTTTGCATTCTAGCATCCTGGTGACCCTTCTCCAATCTCTCCCTCTTGCAGCATAGACTATGTAGTTATATGTAGATTTTGCCTCCTGGATCTTGTCCATGCTCACTTGATCTACTCTAGCTTAGCCACTTTGACAAGATCTATCCACTTGGTACACTTTTTTTCTTGATTTCTTCAAACTTGGTGTAGAATGTGCACAAATATGTAAGATTCTTGTACCACTATTTTATATAAAATGACTAAATATGGAATTTGAGGTAAAGATGGACAATACTTAGTGGTGATGCCAAAATAAATCAGCACAATCCTATCTAAGAATTATAAGAATCAGAATCTAGTGACAAATGACTTGGACTTGTTTTTATTATTAAAATAGTACAACACTTTGAGGCTACATGGTTGTAATTTTTATTCGAATTATAGTGAAACTAGTATAGTTATTTTTCCTATGCATGATTTGTATATTGAACAACTTATGTGATATGCTAAAACACAAGACAATAATATATTCTACTCTTCAGCATAAACCAAAATTGATCGATGAAAACAATAAGCAAAAAAAGGAAGAATTTCAATCGCACATAACACAATATTTTTTTGAGAAAAGAAACTGCTGAAAACCCCAAATATCTATATTGAATTAACCAGAAGATCTAAGAAGAAAATGCAATTCTTGTTCAACCCGAACAATTCCTGCACAAGTACAATCTATCTCTCTACTTCATAAACTAGCTCAGGCCAACAATTAACCAAATATGATGTTCGCCAAGCCCCTACTTCCTTGCACAATTCCTAGGGGAATTAGCCCATATTTAATTGGGAAATTCTCCACCCATGACTATGCAATCCATCGATAGGCTCTCAATTGATTGCATGCACCATCTGTACAACTCATAAAATTATAGAACTGATAGTACATTGTCCCTGAACTCTAATCTCAATTGGGTCTTCATTTGAATTGACATTCATGAGTTATTTATGAGTGAATATTAAGTTAACTGGTGTGGCAGTGAAGATGCACTGCTGCTTGTCCCCTCTACTAGACCTCCTACTAATTCCTCCAATAGTTTGAACTATTTTAACTGACTTTAACTTAGTTAGACTGAGTTAATTAGTTACAACTCAAAAGAACTCAACCTAGACTCCTAAAATTTAGGAATCACTCTACATGACTCTAGATAGACTTCCAAATCGAATTTACTTAGGCAACTAAGTCAAATTAACTTAGTTAACTGCTACAAGTTGCTATAAGAATATAATTTCAATTTAATTCCTAATTTAATTCAAGGACAAATTAAATTAGAATTTCGAGATGTTTTTTTTTTACATTTCTGGTTGCTATTTTAAACACTCCCTCTCAACAAGAAAAGAATTCAACTCTATCCTGATATGGTACCTTTGGAATGTTCTGCATGCAACTCTTTTCATTGTTTCTATTGCTACTACAACATCTACAACCAAAAAGTGTCCAAACTGAATCAGTATGATGCATATGTCACCAGAGTCTCTGAATGCTACTAGCTATTGCACCGACTACTGAAAAATCCGCATTGTTGCTGACTCTGCATTGTTCCATCTTCACTACTACCAACTCTGCTATGCACTCCCTAGTATCTGACTGCTGCTAGTCTCTACCTCCGTCACCCGAACATCTGATTGCATCAACTGCCACTAATCCATATTTCTACTATGTACTGCGAGCTCCCGTAGTAAGGTAATGATCCATAAGACAAAACATCTCAATGGACCCAGTCAAATTTCTGCACTCTTGGGACGATTACTTCACATCGCCCCACCTCTCATTTAGAGGTATGGTTGCATGTGCTCCCTCTACCCTCTTGGATCGAAATTTCCCCCTACTAGAGGTCTCTGCTTGAGTGGATGCCTACACTTGGTCTCCTCTCTACTTCTCTAATTGTGGCTCCTCCAAAACTTGTTGAGGCTTCTTCTGGGGCTTCATGTTGAGAGATAATTCACTCTCCCTCTCAACCACCAAGTCTCTAACCTTTTCCTTGCTCCTCACGTATTTGCATGCATATTTTACCTCAAGTGCATGGTTCTTAACTTGCACATCGATTTGTTTCATGCCACATGGTGAGATGTCTAAGGAAAACCTTTCCTTTGCTAAAAATCACATCGTAGCCACAGTCTTCCGATACTGTGACAGAAACAAGATTCTTCTTTAGTCCTAGAACATACATCACATATGTGATTCTGAGAGGGGAGCCAGACTCCCTATGAAAGGTAACTGTATTGATTCTGGTCGAGCTATACTTCCCATCATCTCCAAACTCTATGTTTTTCTTGAGGTCTTTCTCCTCAAAGAAATTGAAGAGATATCTATTCCCCGTCATATGGAATGAGGCACTGCTGGCGGGATACCACATGCTTCCCATTACAATGTTGGCCATACGTGAAATGAGAGTGAAATAAAGTTTGAATTATGAAGTTAGAGCTTCACTTGTTGCTGCTACTACAGGCTCCATGCTATTTTCTTTCTTCTGTGGGAAATTCGTGGCATAGTGCCCATACTCGTGACAATGAAAACACTTGATGTTCAACAAGTCCTTCTTCTTGTCATTTGCCTCACCTTGGGATTTCTTTCCCTTAGATTCCTTATCTTTGTTGACTAATGCAAAGTCCTCTTCCACTTCTTTGGAAGAGGTACCATCTCTTGTGTTTTGCCGAAACTCTTCTTGTACCAAGTTGGACCGCAACTGCCCCCACTCTGGTAGATTCTCCCTCCTATTAACAAATTCTTAGTAGTTATGCCAACTCTTGGGAAGTCCTAGAAGCGCTAAGCTCACCAGATTGTCTTTGGAAACAATAATCTTGACACTTCCAAGCTCATCCTAACATTAGGTTAACTTGGTCCAGTAATTCAGAATAGATTCGCCCTTCTCCATCTTGATCTTTACGATTTTGTCATTCGGTGCCAACTTCCTATGGTCACTACTATTTTTAAATAGTTCTATCAACGGCTTCCACATTTTAAATGGATTTTCCTTAGCATGTTGATTCGAGACAATGTGACCTTGAACTCCTTCCACGATAATCCTTCTCGCTTTTGCCACACACTTTCTCCATTCAGCCAGATCATTAGCATTTGATGCTAGAGGCTTTGGAATATCATGATCTATGAATTCCTTTAGCCCATTTTCTTCCAACACTACGTCCATCCTATCCTTCAAATCTATGTAATTCAAGCTTCCCTCTAGGACATACTCAAGTCTCAGACTGTATAATGACATATTTCTTACTCTGAAGTATGATCCTACAAATTTGATTTCACCTCCACATCTAACTCGAATTATCCTCTTCTATATTGTCTTCAGCTCTGATACCATGTAGATTTTTACTTATAGATTCAACATCTTATGTGATATGCTAAAATACAAGACAAGAATATACTCTACTTTTCAGTGGAAACCAACATTGATCAATGAAAACAATAAGCAAGAAAGGAAGAATTTCAGTCGCACATAACACAATATATTTCTAGGGAAAGAAACTAGTCAAAACCCTAACTATCTATATTGCATTAACCATAAGATCCAAGAAGAAAATACAATGCTTGTTCAACTTGAAAAATTCGCCCATAAGTACAATCTATCTCTCTGCTTCACAAACCAGCACAAGCCAAAACTTAGCCAAATTTGCTGCCTTCCAAGCCCCTACTTCCTTGCACAATTCCTGAGGGAATTAGCCCATATTTAATTGGGAAATCATCCATCTATGTTTGCATAATCCATTCTTAGGACCTCAACTGATTGCATGCACCATTTGTACAATTCAGAAAATTATACAACTGATAGTACATTGTCCCTAAACTCTAATTTAAACAGGTTCTTCCTCTGAACTAACATGCATGAGTTACTTATGAGTGAATCTTCAATTAACTGGTTTGGCAGTAAAGATGCACTCATGCTCATCCCCACTAATAGACCTCCTACTATTTTCTCCAGCTATTTGAACTAGTTTAACTGACTTTAACTCAGTTAGAATGCGTTAATTAATTACAACTCAAAAGAACTCAACCTAGACCCCTAAAATTTAGGAATCACTCTACATGACTCTAGATAGACTCCCAACTCGAATTTACTGAGCCAACTAAGTCAACTTAACTTAGTTAACTACTACAAGTTTCCATGAGAATAGAATTTCGATTTAATTCCTAATTTAATTCAAGGACAAATTAAATTAGAATTTCTAGATGTTATTTTAACATTTCTTGTTGCTATTTTCAACATGATTATTCATGTATTGATTGTTTCTAGGAGTGTTGTTTCCTCTTAGAATATGAGTAGGTTGACACAATTTTGATGTTCCACCCTTGCACCAATTGAATTTCTATCGTAAGTACAACTCTAATGAGGAAAGGAAGAATTGGGTAGACATCATATATGTGAAGCAACTCCAATTACTATCTAGGTAGCATTAGAGCAACTCTAAGTGGGTCTTGGGAGGTTGCTAAGGAATTTTGAGTGAGCATAGTGAAGAAGGATTCAAAATGAAAAGGAGTTTGAGATGCATATATGAAATATAAATATTTGTAACAATAGCTACAATAGGGAGGACTATGTGGTAGAGCTATTTTTGTAGGGGGAATAACTCCATGAATTTGAAAGTTGTTGGGTAAAACTGTTTGGAGTTTTCTAAACAAAAGAAACTTGTGATAGCAGAGTTCTAGAAATGAGAAGGGAAGATTGAATTATGAGTTGTATTGTGGCACTAAGATGGAGTGCATGAGTTGATGAAGGAAATTTGATGGTATAAAGTGAATTTATTACAAAGGAAAGATGAGGTCAAGAAGGAGTTGCAAAATATCCTTGAATGATTGAATTCCTTGGAGAAGACGAGAAACAAGTCAAGGAGTTAGATTATGATAGTGAGGAGGAATGGAAGTCCAAATAAGTTTCTCCTCAATAGAGATGAAAATTCTTGTATGGAGATATCTCAAGAAAATCATAAGAAAAAGGAAAATAATGGAGTAGAGCTGAATATTAGAGCATACCTTATATGTAGAGCAATATGGGAAAGATAAGAAAAACCAATTGAAATAAAAAACAATTAATGTAGAATAAGATATTCATTTCAAAGTGGAGATAACAGGATATGATGGTTAGGGAATTATTTGCATACATGAATAAGATAAGGAACAAAAGGAATGTGCACCCAACATACAAGAAGACTTAGAAGTACATGACTTAAGAGGAAGATAGAGAAATTATAGTGTTATGCATAGAAGAATGCTTATAATTGCAACCAAGTAGAGAAATGGAAAACAAATTAGTGGAGAAGGTGCATTTGGAGTTGGTTCATTTTTTTTTACTCTTGTGCTTTAACTACAAACATTGAATTTTATAAATATGGAGTTTCCATGGAACTATGATGAGAAGAAGAGGTTATGGAATTTTTTTTTTTCTTAGATTATCTTATTTTGTCTTAATTGCAAGTAGAGGCGATGGGTGCAATTCAATTATGAAGAAAGGTTAAAGAGATTTTTGAAGACAAAGTTTTCCATGCAAGCATGATAATAGATAGAGCACTAGAAGGAAATAGGGTAATGAAGGATGCTACAATGGAGATGAAAATTATAAAGGTGAAGATTATAATCCTTGAAGAGATGAATGGTTTTTGAGTGTTGGGTATGTGTTATATTCTTTCCATGAAGGCAGACCCAAGGATGATGGGTGGATGTACCCATGGTTTTGCGCATGGTTTTTGGGCATGATGGTTTTTCCCATGGTATTTAATAGATTTCAGCAAGGGAAATACAATTATGTTCTAATCTAGGGTTAATATATTGGGGTTTATGAATTATTCAACAAGTATATAATGTATTGTAACATTGAAAGGAATATAATGAAAAATCAGTCTGGTTTTCCCGGTTTTGGTTCTAAGAGAAAATCTCTGTGTATATTTTTTTATGTTCTTGCCATTGTAAATTTTTTTCTATATTTTAAGAATTCATTTGCAGGTAATTTATGTGTAGGGTTAAAACCTAAATTTGGTATCCAAGTAATTTTAGATTCAAGTGGACAACTTTGTGGATTAGGGGTTTGTTGCTGAGGCCTGTGGTAGACCCTATTACAATGGGATATCTGCAGAATTGATTCTTGTGGTGAAAGGAGATGGCAAACAATGGAAAGATAGAGATCAAGAAATTCAATGGACAGAGTTTTGAGTTGTGGAACCACAAGATGGAGAATCTGTTAATGGAAAAAGAGATAAGTGGATTGTTGTAGATCTAGGTACAATGCCAACAAGAATGCCAATAGAAAACTAGGAGAAGTTAGATCATGAGGCAAAGAGCACAATATGATTGTGTCTCTCAAATTTAGTATTTTTGAATGTAATAGGGGAATCTATGGAAAAGGATCTATGGGACAAGTTAGTGACATTGTATCAATCTAAGTCCCTGGTGAACAACTTGTTCCTACGAAAAAATATGCATCACCTGAGGATGAAGGATGGAGACTCGGTGATAGAGCATTTGAATGCCTTCAATACTATGGTAATTTAGTTGTTATATATTAATATTAAAATTTTAGATGAAAATAAATGCATAGTTTGTTTTTTTCTCTACCGGAATCATGGGATAGCCTAGTTATTGCTATAGGTAGTAATAAAAATACCTTGAAGTTTGATGAAATAGTTTCATCCTTATTGTCGGAGGAGATGAGGCAGAAAAATATGGAGATCCAAAATGGAGATTCCTTGTCTATAAGAGGATGGTCCCAGAATACAAATTTTTTTTTTCTCAAGTAGGAGATCTAAATCTAGAGGGAAATGTAAATCTCCAGGAAAATATGTAAAGTTATATTGGAAATGTGAAAAATAAGGGTAGTATAAAAATAATTGTAGATCTAAAACCTCTAAGAAAGGAAAGGGATCTGAGGATGCTCCTTTTGCAAAGGTGAAAACCACCTTAGATGAAGGTGTGGATGTGTATTTGGCTTATATTTCAAGTACACAGATAGATCATGAGGCATGAATGATTGATTCAGGTGCATCCTTTCATATCAATCCCCATAGAGAGTGGTTATATGACTATAAGAAATATGATGGTGGTGATGTCTTGCTAGGTGATGACAGGAAGACTAGAATCACAGGATGTGGAAAATTCAAAGTGAAGTTGCAAGGTGGAAGGATTAGAACACTTCTTGGTGTTCCACACATTCCTAGATTGGCCAGATATCTAATTTATGTACACAATATGAATGTTGTATGTGTAAAAAAAATGTTCGATAAAAATACCTATAAGATGGTTTGGGGAACATTGGTATTGATGAGGAGATTTTGGATCAGAACTCTATACATGCTTCTGGGTAGCACTATTATTAATGGGTGCAATAGTAATGTGGTTCCTGAAAGTGGATCATAAAATTTTCTAGTCTATGGTGAAAATACTATGTTGTGGCATCAAAGGCTGCGAAACTGTAACACCCTCCTCCCACATCTACGCAAGTAACTGGCCAACCAGGTTAAACATGTGATGGGAGGCTACTATGATGGGTTTCAACCTCCTATGTGACCTTACAGAAGTGGAATCGATAGAAACAAAATATACAAACCTTCCACATCAGCTACAGGACTCCTAAGAACTATCCCAACCTTTCTGGTAACCAGTCCTTGGGTTCCACTGAGGTTTTAGATCACTTGACCCCCGGATGCTCCTATGATATGGACCTGACAAAATCTAGGAGGCTCTAGACATGACAAGGCATGCCAGTGTCCAGGGACTATTTTTCTTAGTGCCATGCTAGCATCCCTGGGATTTGAGCCACTTTTTCAGGCCTAGAGCCCATGCCAATGCCCAGAATTGAATGACACCTTCAGAACAAATAGATAACATGGAAATGATGATGCAAATGCAAATACTTGAACAAGTCCTTACATAGGCCCCTACTAGCCATGACAGGCATTTTGTCAAACATATCACAAATATGTAATATACAGGTGTAAACAATAGATTTAAACATAGGGTACTCATACTTATTTTAGAATCACTAAGAAGCATTGTTCCCTTATATCATTTGTTGCATTATCATCTATTAGGTCATAGATACATTGTTCATTCATTTACAAGTACAAACATGATGAGAGCCATACATAGCCATTGTCATAAAATATATGCATAACCAACATAATAGCAACAGAAATACCAAGGAAATCACAAGCATATGATCCACATATAAACTAGTATAATACTCATAGAAATACAAGGATAAATAACCTCATATTAATGATGTAAAATCCAAACCCAAGATGGGACTACCATGTTCCACCTGACCATAGAATGGTTGAGCCAAATCTCTCTTCAACATTCATCCCCGTGCCATATTCCAAGCATGAATGTGGGACTCAAACCAAAAGAACCAACCAAGGCATCCTGAGGCTAAACAACCTCACCCTCATCAATAGAAACTAGGCTTTACTGTAATCCATCCTACATCACTAGATCAATATAATGAACATGTAACAATAGGAGTTACCATGATCTCCAACAGATCACTAGGCCAAAACAAGCATGGATGCCACCATATTTCTCCACCTACATCGTGAGGAATTTTCTCGTCTCCTTGTTGATGAGCCCCAAAAATGGATGATTATTTGGGCTCATTCAACCTCCTAATTTGACTTAATCCACCATTCTCATTAGTTTATTGCATGTTTTTTATTATATTTATGCTAATAGAGTGAATTGGGGTAGTCATTATGCCAACAAGTCTAATGAATGCTTTGTGTAGCCTTTTTGGTCAATTTGGAGACAAAGTCAATGGCTGAAATGAGCACTTGGTAGCCAAATTCGTGGAGAGTATTTTAGGAAGGTGTTCCCTTCATTTATGGGCCTTTACCTCAAATTCTCCACCATCAGCTCGGAGTTCAAGGGCCACCAAATCAATTAACACAAGGGCAGCCAAGCAAGTCAAGTAGGACTGCTGTTAACTACAAGTCTTAGGCAGCCGAGTCCCTAAAGTTTAGGAGGACTATTGGGGTCCTCAATTTGTATAAATAATAGGGCTTAGGGCCTCATTTTGGTTAGCCGGTAGTTAGTCATTTTGGTTAGCCAGTATTTAGTCATTTTGTATTCATTTTGTAGTTCGATTTTTAGCCAGTAGATTAGCTTTGCTTTTAGCACATTTTCAAGTTCTCCTTGTGGATAGTTTTTGGAATGTAACATTTCTTTTGATCAATGAAGATGAATCCAGCTTTGCACCAGCTCTAAATATCTCTTAGGAGGTTGTAGCTCTTGGGTTTGGGCCCATCTCAAGCACCCAATACCTCCTTTGTTTACTTTCATGTGTATTTGTTGCATTCTTAGAATAAAATCTGCTATTTAGATTTAAACCTTGTTTTGTTATTTAGGTTGTTTTTGATGAGTAAAATAGCTTTTCATGCTCAAATTTAGTTGATAGGTTGTTAACAGAAAAAGCTTCAAGAAAAGGGCCATCAAACATCTGTGGTTTCACCTCTCCCTCAGTGGGATCAGGAGCTGTGACTAGGATGACTTTGTTGCCCACAAAAACACTGATTTTGCTTTGCCATGCAATCACTAGTGTTTGATTTTCATGTGTAGAAGTTGGTTACAAGTTCAAACTTTCGTTTTCTTAGTTGCATGGGATAAAATACATGGTTTCATTGCAGGTCACACTTCTGTTCATTCTCTTTACTGGCAGTTAGCATATTAGGTCAACGTAACTAGGTCTTTGAATTTACAAGTCTTTGTTGGTTCAGATTGGAAAAACGACTTGCAGAGCACCTGTACCACTTCTTCATCTGCTTATTCTTCATCAGCACCATCCACTCCACCCTCTACTTAGAATCCTTGCCTCACGTTTTCCATTTGCTCCCAAAACCCTAATTTTTGTGCAACATTGCTTTAGTCTTCCTTGAACAAATCCCACCATCCTTGCCACTCCTCAGCTCCATTCCCCAAGTCCTGGACCTCTTCACACCCCTATCCTACCTCCATATCCATTCATGCATCTTCCCTCACTCACCCACCCTCTAAAATCCACTTTTTAAACATCCTGTAGAAATTTCTGAACATCCTGTAGAAATCTCAGAACATCTTGTAGAACCCCTGCAGACTTCCTGTAGAAGCTCACGAATGAGGTTTCTTGAAGGCCAAACTCTATGAAACTCTCAGGAAGGGTGCTAGGGACCCCTTAGGCCCTCTCTGAACCTTCCCAACCTCTTCCAAGCATTTCCTCTCGCCGATCCACCTCTGCACAGTCAAAAGCCAGTTAAAAGCACATGCATGGTAAATCTGACAACTTAATCAAAAATACAAAAAGATGTTTTCTTCAGATAGAAGTAGTTTAGACACATGTACTTTACCTTCCTGGAAGTAATGGCATCTCTTTCAGTAGCTTGCATCCTCTTTTTCGCATCAGTAGGACTAGATGATAAAATTAGGGTTTGCTAGGGTTTGCATTTCCTTTCGGCTTTCCAGTTTCTTTCCGCAAGTAGATTAGCTTCCTTTGAGTTAGCTTTCATCCATCAATTAAAAAGCTTCTTCTCGGAGCTCATAGAAGTTGGCTTAAGCCCCTAGCGGACTTGTGCCATTTGACCAAGTGACAGTCGCGGCAAGAGCTAGTACTTATGCATACAGCACCGTCGCTTCCAAGTTTGTTACGAACTACCGGGTTGATAAAATTAAAGAAGGGAGTCCCAGGAGTTGCAGCATTATTGTTGCAATACTGGGGCCCACCAGAAGCCATAGAAGGTTTGGATGGAGACCAATCTGATGATGGTTATTGGTGATGTCCAACCGTGAGGTGGAATCACTGTTTGATCGGTTGAGGTGGATGGCCTTTGGAAACCCTGGATGAGTTTTGATTGATGTGTTCTATGAGATCCCACATTCATGCTTGGAATATGGCACGAGGGTGAATGGATGAAGAGAGATTTGGCTTAGCGATTCTACGGTCGGATGGAACGTGGTAGTCCCATATCTGGTTGGTTCATTTCATTCATTAATGAGAAATCCATTCCCTTGATTTTTATGTGTAAAGGTACTAATGTATTCATGGATTTGATGGCTAATATGTTTATTGTATTTATGTTCCTATTATGTTGGTTATATGCACATTTCATGGCAGCCACTATGTATGGCTCTCAACATGTTTTTACTTGTATATGAATGGATAATGTGTTTATGAGTTAATGGAGAATAATGCAGCAAATAGCATGAGGGAATGATGGTTCATAGCAATTCCTAGATAAGTATGAGATCCCTACACTTAATTATATTATTTACACCTATAGGTTACATGTTGATGATATGTTTGATAAAATGCATGTCATGGCTAGTAGGGGGTTGGTTATGATCTTGTTCATTTTATTTCTTATGCATCAGCATTTCCTTGCATCCTTACTAATTCTAAGTGATCATTCTGTTCTAGGCATTTTCCCGAGATCTGGGCCAAAAAAGGTGGCTCAAATCCTAAAATGCTAGCAAAACAGAGCGTTAGTTTGACATTAACTCACCTGGGCAATGTCTGGGAAGCGCTATAAAGCACCTGGCCAGTGTCTAGGGAGAATTAGTCCTGATACTAACTCGCCTGGGCAGTGTCTAAGAAGCGTTATAAAGCACCTAGGCAGTGTCGGGGGAGCGTTAGTCCTGATATTAACTCACCTGGGTAGTGTCTAGGGAGTGTTACCCTGCCCTAATTCTCTCAAACAACAGTATGACCCATGGATAGGCAGTATGAGTGGCTGACCTATCTTCTAAAGATTATGTGGATTATTTTGGATGAATGTGTGTGATTTTCCGTAGATTCCATTTCCTTAAAGTCACCAAGGAGGTTGAATCTTATCATAGTGGCCTCTCGTCACATGTTTACCCTGGCGGGTCGGTTGCTTGAGTAGATGTGGGAGGAGGGTGTTACAGAGTGGTATCAAAGCATGGTTGTGCTCTCTTTGGGTTGTGTGTTGGTTATGAATTCATGTCGGTTGCATGTGTGTCTCTTGTGTTGTAGTCCATGTGCTTGTTTCCCTTGCATGGTTTTGATCATGGTTGTAGTGATGTAGCCATGTGAAGGTTGAAGGTATTGTTGTGGAGTATGTAATCATGTGTGTATGATTGATTATGCATTGTTATGAACGTCAGTGTTCACATGTTATTAAGTGCACGTGATGTGGTTGTTGTTGTCATGCATGAGGTCATGGTTTGTATAGTTTATATCGTCATGCATTGGTGACCAGACTCTAGCTATAATGATGTGTATATGGTTTGGTACTCATTTGTTATGTCTGTATATGTAGTTGTAATGCATGTATGGTCGTGGCTATGATTATGCATGTAGAGTACGTAAAACATGCCTTGTAAAGTCATTATATGAAATTTAGTTCATCATGATGCTATTGGTTGTTATAATGCTAATGTCTTGGCTGAGATAGAGCAGGAAATGCAGATCATCATAATTAGGTTGCAACATTGGACTTTGGGGTAAGAGCAGATCATCATATAGGTATTGTATGTTCGGCATGCAAGTATGTTAGTTAATGGATTGTTATATGAATTAGGGTTATATACATTAGGTTTATGTACATGTCTTTTGATGTTATGATTACATACATGATAAATGATAATTGATTTGTATAGTTATATGCACATGTGTCAAATAGTCAAGAATGATAGTAAGTTGTGGTTGTATACATTGCTATTGTTGTTTTAGATTACATAACTTGATGATTATGTTATATGTTGTTGATGAGTATGTTATAGGTTAACTTGTTATTGTTAAATGATAATTAGCTTGATGATTAGATTTATTTCATTGAGATCTTGTTGTTGTAAATTGGATTGGTCATATGTGTGATGGTTATGTTCATTGCATTGAATATCTTGATGTTATGTGTATTGTGTTAACCTGGTTTGACCTAAGTAGATGGTTATGGTTATCCGCATGGGGTAGCTCAAGTGGCAGTCATGGAAATGAAGTCTCAACGAATCGGAAGACTTGGGTTCAAATCTTGGGCTACCCTTCCCCCGTAGCGGGGTGTGTAATGGACATGAAAATCGGAGAGTCCTACCAAAGCTTACAAAAAAAAAAAGTAGATGGTTATGGTTGCGATATTCAAGTATGAGCTAACATATTAGTGATATGGTGTCGTACTAATCTAGACTAATCGTACATATGTGATTGTTATGCATGAACGATAAATGTTTATGAGCTTATGATGTGAACATGTTAGTTAGTTAGTGCTATGGATATCGTGATCTTAATTATATTTGAGTTGACATGTTGTAAAGTTATACCGTGCTAACCATGATTGATTGTGCAGACGAGATCACCTCCCCTGAGATGCATTAAGATATGAGCTTGCTTATGTCTTTTACTTGGTGCTTGATTGTTTGACTATGAAATCTATTTGGTGTTTGAGTGTTTATGTCTAGTTGATTTATTTAACATGGTATGTTTGCAAGTTAGTTGAATGTTTGATGAATTGCATGATATGATTATGTGTTCCAATGATCTTGTTTTAAGATGATTGTACTAATACATATGTGTTTAGACAGTTGATATGTACATGAAGTGTAGTAAGTGATAGTTGTAGCATTATGTCTAATGACTATGAGTTTACTATGGATTATGACATGATGTTAGTCTTGGTAAAAGCTGATTTCATATTGATAGATATGATTGTCTTGATATTTGGAACATGTGGTTGACATGTGTGAGAAGCTGTAGGGTAACATGCTTGGCATTATTATGATAATGTAATAATTGATGTGTCTATATAACTAATAGTGTGTGGTGTGACAACACATAGTAAGTCTTGATTCCAATAAGGTAAAAAGGTAAAAGAAAGGAATTGGGCAAGAATTCCTTTGGCTATGTTTGGAAACCCTAATTTCAAATGAATGAGTGCTTCGCACAAAGGAAGTCTTCTTAACCTTAATCTTGTTCGACATTATGTGGATATGTGTTATATTCATGAACATGTACTTGAAAGGTATATTATCTAGTCTTTAGTTACAAGTGGATCCGTCAATGGATTGGAGTCCCTTGAGAGATGGCGTGGATGTGTTTAGTTGCAAGAAATATGATTGGCACAACAAGATAAGTAACTAGTGTATTGCTATGTTATATATGTACTTATAATTATGTGTTTATGGTAGTGTGATGCAGGGAGTTGCATGGCAAGAGATTGCCATGAAATCTTGAAGAAGGCTTGGGTTGAGCTTTCCCTGGGAACCATGGGGATTGAGTCATAGTGTTTGTTTTTAGTCTTGTGATTTTGGTATTTTGTTACTTGATTGCACTTGATTTGCAGTTTTTTGTGTATAGTGCATGATCATGCCACTTTCTTGTAGATTCGTGTTGTTATTGGTTTTCATGGTTTTCTTCTTATTTGTTTATTGACTTGTCGTTTATGTTTTAAGTCTTGGGAATTGGTTGGGAAAGTGGAAATTTTATGGAAATTGAGAGAGATGTTTGGTACCCAACCGACGATATAAGACCCAGATGAAACTCTGAGCATGAGTAAGCGCAACGAAAGGTAAGACTATGACAGCAGTTGGACTAGTTGGGTCCGTTGTGGTAAATGGGTGGTAGCAGTGCAGATACAAGTAAGGTAACTAGAAAAGGTAAAGTAAATGGATCTGAGGTGTCAGATGTGTTGGCTATGTTGGGACTGTTGTTCTCAATGTTGCACATGTGTTGCATGAATAAAGGGAGTTCTATTAAGCTTGACTTTGATATTTGGTAATTATGTTATGTTCATGATAATGTTGATGTTTATATGTGTGTGTGTGTGTGTGTGTGTGTGTGCATATCGTTGTCTGACAGGATCATGATTGTTTACAATAATGTTCGTATATGTGTATGTATCTATGTCACTGTCTGATAGGGTTGTCAAGGATCATTCTTGCAGAGGAATGATTGCTTATGCAGGAGAATGGCATGAAGAGGTCCCTTGTCTTACGAGGAATCAAGTGGGAAGAGTAGTCATGAAAAATATATGAGGTCAGTATCATATAGTTATGAGTTGATATTATGTGATTATATCATGTATATGTTATGGACATGTTATACCAACAAATACATCATTGAAATGAAAGTAGTGCATCTGCGACATGCTAGGATAAGCATGAATAAGACACTGGAAGCAAGGTTTCTTGGTCAAGATAGTATCGTTTCGAATGTGTGGTAGTGTTCTTGTGCATATGTTGTATATGTTGTACATGTTGCATCTGTGCTAGTTGTGCACATGCAATATTGTGCATATGTAGTGTGTATACACAAATTTTATGAAATATTATGTATAGGGTGTTAGTATAGATAATGTTGTATCAATGTTGCATATTCAGTGTTGGGTATATATGGTTCTATGTACATGTTGGATATATGGTGCTTTGTACATATTGAACTGTGTGCATGATGGATATACGGTGTTGCATGCATATGGTGCTCTGCACATGTTGGATATGTGGTGTTGTGTACAGATGATGCTATGCACATGTTGGATATGCAGTGCTATGTACATGTGGTGTTGCATGCATATTGTACATGTAGTGCTATGTACATATGGTGTTGTGTGCATGATTTTACAAGTGGTGTTGTTTGCATGTGGTGTTGTGTACATGTTGTACAAGTGGCGTTGCGTGCAGGTGGTACTGTGTACATGTCGTGCATGTAGCATTGTGTACATGTGGTGTCCTATACATGTCTTACATGTGGTACTATGTACATGTGGTATTGTGTACATGTTGTACACGTGGTGTAGTGTACATGTGGCATTGTATACACATTGTGCAGGTGGCGTCATGTACAGGTGATGCTGTGCACGCGTTATGCAGGTGGTGTAGTGTACAATTGGTACTGTGTACATGTCATATATATGGTACTAGTGTACGTGTGGTATTGTGTGCATGTCATATATGTTGCGTTGCAGGCTTGTAGTATTATACATGAGTATTGTGTAGTTGTGGTGTCGTGACATGTGTACTTGTTGTGTTGTACTCTGTGTGGGTACATGTATTGTGTGGTGTTGTAAATCAGGTATATATGTGTGAGTTGTGTTGTATATCGGGTGTATGAGTATGCATTTGTGGTGTCACACATTGTGTGTAGATGCATGTCTTGTGTATGTATACGTACGTACATTGGGTGTAGGTATATGTGTTGTGTGTCAGGTATAGGTGCATGTATTGCATGGTGTTGCGTAATGTGTGTGGTTGTATGTGTGTGATGCACACTATGCGTATGTGCACCTGGTGGAGGAAAAGGCACTAAGTGTTTGTTGGGTGTGCAACTGATCCGGTGTGTGTACAAAAGAACAAAGGCATAAGTAAGGATTGACGAAAGGATAAGTATCATCATTGCATTTCGGTTTTATTATGCATGTGATTTATGATTTTGGTTTATGGTGGTTACATGTGATTTATGATTTAGATCTATGATGGTTATGTTTTGAGCTAACCTGATGTGATATTTCTATACATGTTGATTTAGTCAAATATGCTAGTTTGACTTTTTGCGATAGGAAGTGAACAGAATTGCAAATGTACCTTATTGACGAGCTACCAATGAGGTATGTGATGAGCCCCAATTTTGGTACAATTCGGGCTCATTTTGGCCTACTTTACTTGCTCAGACCATTCATCTTTATTTGCTTATGCATGCATTTCTTAGTTATTTCGTGTTGTTTGTAGGAGGAAGGTTAGACACTTTATCCACGTGACTAATGCATTGCGATTCCAGGTTTTGGCATTAAAAAAGGGGAACAAAAGACAACGTAAAAGGAGTAAGGAGACATAAGGTGGCACTGCTGACTTTGTGGAAGGATGTCCATAGTATTGGGGCATTCCTCGTGATTCCCACCGAGAACTCCGAGCTCCAATCAATCTTCCCTCCGAGCCTCAGAAGTAGCCAGCTGTCCTACAGGAACAGCAGTCATCAACTGTTGACTGCCTCACAAAGCCGCAGTTACACTTCAGTTGGACAGCCGAGCTCCTAAAATCAAGGCCACTTGGCGGATCATCACTTTTTTGTATAAATATGGAGGCCGTAGCCTTAGATGGTTGTTGAATCTCTTGGGTTATCATATCATTTTGGAATCAGTCCAGTTTTGTTTCCTTTTCCTGTAAGCCAGTTTGGCATGACATTGAAGTATTAATAAAGAGGACAGTTTGTGATCGATTCCTGAGTTTTATTAGGAGACTATAGCTCTCAGGTTAGGGCCCAACCTGAGAGCCATAGATCCCCTCTATTGTAGTATTGTTTTTTATTTCTTTTCTAGCACTTTACGTTTCATTTTCACATGCAATTTGAATGGCAGTCTTGTAATTCGATTTTCTTATGAGTTAGATAGATTTCGTTTATGGTACAATTACTTTTACTTGTTTAGCGTAGCAAATGATACATGAAATCCATTGGAGCTCCAGCAAAATCGTTTGTTAAGGCTCACTGCCATCTTGTTTGAAGATTGGGGTGCAGTCCCTAGCAGACCACCAAAAACACACATGAATTTGGTTTACACAGTTATGATTTGGATTTAGATGCTTCCTTGTCATTTACACGAACCACACATCTCTTCATCACAGTCCCATACGTATTTATCCTTGCGTTTTGGATCACTGTTCAATAAAATCACGGTACACTTAGTGAAGGTTGATGCATTTTTGGTTTGATCAACAGTTTGGGTCATTTGTTTCATTTACACTCTTCTCCATCTCGTTCCATTGCCATCCTTTCTGTTTTGACCTTGCATGCAGCCACGTTTCTTTGCCTTACACCGCGTTCTGCCCTTTCCTAAACATCTCCTAATCCTCACGTAGCCTCATTCCTTGACTTTTCACATCCATCACTCCAACACACTCCCTACGCCTGTTTCCCATCTCATCCTTCCATTCCTTAGCCGTCACCAGCCTGTTCCCTATCTCTCACATCCCTTCCTACCCGTCCAGCACCTTTCCCTCACCTCAATCCTCCACGGTAGACCATCCTGTAGCAATTCAGAGACATCCTGTAGCAATTCAGAGACATCCTGTAGAAAACCCTGAGTTTCCTGTAGAATCCCCTGCAGATATCCTGTAGGAGGTCTTTCACGCGGTTGCTGAGCCTCTGCACGTGGGAAGCCTCTGTGGATGGATGCCAAGGGTCCATAGGGACCTCACCTAGCCTCTCCAACCTGTCCCACGCTTCCCCTCCTTCTCCATCCAATCTGCACAATCAAACCCTAATAAGTAAACAAAACACAATCACTCCACCTACTTAGTGAAAAAGTATAAAAACATGTCCTTGATAATGTCAGTAGTTTAGATTCATGCATTTCCACTTGTTAGATGTAGTAGCAGCATTGGTAGAAGTATTACTCATCCTCATTGCATTATAGAGGTTAGACTAGTCAAATTAGGGTTTCCTAGGGTTGCATGCATTGAATTACTTCTAGTTCATTTTTGTCAATTAGCTTAGTCTCCTTTGAGCTAGCTTTCATCCATCATTGATAAAGCTTCTTCTGTGAGCCTATAGAAGTTGGCTTGAGCCCTAACAGACTTGTGCTAGCTGACCAAGTGACAGCTGCGACAAGATCTAGTATTTGTGCATATAGCACCGTCGCTTCCAAGTTCGTACGAACAACCGGGTTGATAAAATGAGAGACAGGAAGCCTCAGGAGTTGTAGCATTATTGCTACAATACTGGAGCTCACCACAGGGTAAGAAGAGTCTGTAATCAGTGAATTGAAGATCAATAAAGATGACTTTTGGAAGAATTACTGAGTATTTCCATTGAATCTATTTATGTTATATGTTGTCGATTAATGATATGTTTTCTGAAATATTGAATGAATGCTAAGCGAATTCACTGAATCTATCTTAATAATGTATGAATTGAATGGTTATCCACTTCCGCGAAGTTAGAAGCTATCTTTCTTATGTTTTCTGATGAATCAAGTAGATCTACGTGAACTCAGTTCTAAGGTTGCTTGTTGATGCGCGAAAGTAGGTGAATCAAGTGTTTAAGGTCTGCAGGACTGATCGTGGACCTTCGTGAAGGTCTGGAAGTAGCTTTAACCTAGTTACAGTAGCAAGCCCTAGGAGTCTATCGATATTCATGGAGGCATATCTAAGGCACTAGAAGACATCACACTAGTCTCTGGATGTAGAAAATTGGTTCTTGCATCCCCCAATACTTCTTCTGGTGAGACTGCAACCTACGCTATGCAGGTCGTTGCCAAAAGGGCCAGTAGTGTAGGGTTTTGTTGGTTGGCACAAATAACTCCGAACCTGGGTCAGGACCCCCTAAGACAACAACAGTTAATTGGTATGGGATTTTGGTTGGATGCTCCTATGTGGTCTTATGCTTTGGCTTTGGTGTATAACTCATATGGAGAGGAGTCCAAACCTTGTAAGGCCTTGATGTACTAGTATTTTGTGTAAATAGTGCTTAATGGCTCATTAGGTTGCAAAGGTTGAGGACTAAATCTCAGTGCTCTCTTTGTGCATTTGGTGTTATCTATGTAATCCAGTTTTCATAAGTAATATAAAGTCTCTTAATTCACGAAAATAATATTAATTCTATGAAGAAAAAATATTTTAATATCTTTGAAAACAAAAGAATGTTGCACCATTCTAAAAAGAAAGAAAGTGACCAATCTCAAAGATATTTTTGATAAAGATACATCACTTGTTTATATGGGAATAGAAAGCAACTTACTTTTCTTTTTATGAAATGTAACCAATTCTTTTGTGTATAAAATAAATGTTTAAATCATTTCCCATTGCACTAAAAAAAGTCATGCTTGGGGAGAGTGAGAGAGAGTGAGGATGAGGGTGAAGGTGGAAATAAGTAAAAATATTAGGTAAAATATATTATTATACTCAACATATATTTTATTTAATACTTTACTCTATGGATACTCTAAAAGAAAAAGAAACAAATGTTTCCAATAAAAGATACATCACTTGTTATATTTGAAAAATTTTGTTACATTTTTTTATGGAATGTATGCAATGCCCTTGTGTATAAAATAAATGTCCAAACCATTTCCCATTAGGACCAACTAGTCATGAGTGGTATTTCTTGTTTAGTTTTTCTTAGCTATAATTACACATATTGTCATTTTTACTAAGGAACAATTTAATGAGCACATAAAGTTATATTCTCACACTTTCACTATAAAGAGTGAGAGGAAAGATAGATTGAGGGTGAGGATGACGATGAGGGGAAAAATTGGGCAAAACATATTATTCTAATATATTGACAATTAAGGTAGAGGTAGGGGGAAATCTTGAGTAAAACATATTATAACAAATGTTACAGGGTAGTGTAATGCAGTCCATGTCACTCAAGTGGAAATGATGCTTTTAGAAAAATTGCAAATTGATATACGAAGTGGAAAAATTAATTGTCTACTAAAGAGCAAGGACTTGCATAGATTTTTGGTGGGTAGTAACCACTAGTAAGTTTGCACATTTACATTTGTACTCTTACTTGTTAAAGTGTTAAAGAGCACATAAATAATGGTGGGATACAGGGGTTTTAATTTTAGGTGGTTTTCAATGAAGCTTAACAATGAAAAATCATTGCACAAATATATAAAAATCATGGCATAAATATTGCAACTGCATTAAAAAATTATGGCAGATAGTAGAAAAATGTGAGGCAGTTATCCACATGGCACTATATTGTGCAAAGGGTGCAGTGAATAGGAAAATTTCCTACATAAATATTGCAACTGCATCCAAAATTTGTGGCACAAAAATGTGAGACAGTTATCCACATAGCATTGTATTGTGCAAAGGGTGCAGAGGGTGCAGTCAACAGGAAAATTTCCCAAAGTCATGCCTTGGCAGTGCGGGAACTAATTTAATATGTCCTTACCCAATTTTATAAGGGGAAATATTAGGTAAAACATATATTTAAATCATGTTTTACTCAATATTTCTCCATTCCCACCATAAAAAAAAGAAAAAAAATAAAAAAATAAAATAGCCAATCTACCTCGATTCCCACTATAAAAAGAAAAACATAACTAATATAAAAGATATTTCCAATAGGGGTTGGGGTTGGTCTAGAATTGTTCTCTCCAGCACTTGCACACTAGTATCATCCTCTCATTTTTACTTTGCAATTCTCAACAAATGTTTTTGCTGGGTCTTGGGCCTAGTCTACTTTTACCGTGGGTAAGGGTAATTTGATGTTAAGTCTTTGGCAGGGGGTTGACCTTCACACGCATTCTAGAATTTTTGTAAGTTTGTGTAATTACAAAAGGGTTGACATTTTGCTGGGTTAGGGTTTTCTTGTTTGTCCATCCCAGGTGTACACATAGGGCTTCTAAATCTGGTTTGGTTTTTTATATGTTTTGTGATGACAAGGGTATTTTTTTGGTTTTGCCTTCAATTTGGGGTCAAGTTGGGTTCATCTCTTGTCATTTCCCTGGCTGTGGCCGCTTTAGCTCATGTTATAAGTGTTTCCCCTTCATTTCCTCTATGCTGCTCAAACAATGTGTGTAGTGCAGAAGGGTTGGAAGTGGCAGTACTCCACCAGGTCAACATAGGAATTTTTGCTTAGGACTCAACCATAACATACTTCAATTCGCTCAAGACTCAACCACAACATACTTCAATGCAGTCCCTCAAGAGACAAGGAGAGAAATTAAGAAGCTGGAAACTCAAGAAGAAGTGGAGAGGCAATCTTCCTTGCTTATGAGATCATGGAGGATGTTTCTTGCTAGGTTCTGGACCCTAGGCATGCCAAGGGACGAAAAAAATAATATCTCAACTATGTTGCCCTTCATTGGAAAATTAAGACTCTACTAGGCCTAGTTTTGAAAGACAAGCACATAGAATGATACAATGTGTTTGACTCATTGGAAGACATAGAGAGGAGGTTGCAAAACCATGAATTCACTATGGACAAAATGTGTTTGCCTCATTGGAAGACCTAAAGAGTATGTTGTAGAACTAGGGATTCACTATGGACAAAATGTGTTGGCCTAATTGGAAGACATAAAGAGTATGTTGTAGAACTAGGGATTCACTACAAACTTGATTGAAGATTGGCTTGGGTGGGGGAACACCTCCTTTGTGAGTCAGGCATTATTGCTCCTCTTGGATCCCGTGCTAAGGATCTTGCTCTCATCTCTTTATTTGATTCCTAATGATGTTTGTTTGTTGCTCCTCTTGGATCGAGTGCTAGGGATCTTACTCTCATCTCTTTATTTGATTCCTAATGGTGTTTGTTTTTTTATAGCTACAACGGGTTTTGTGTTATATTTTGTAATAGTAAATCAACAACTCTGGCTTGTAGTATTGGAAGTTTAGCTAGAGGAAAATTTTTTTATGGGGAACAATTATTTAATCATATAAATTGGGTCTACAAGGAAAATATGAATACCCACTTCAGGATTCAAGAGAGTCTTTTAAAACCCCATCAATTTAGGTACATAACTTGTGAATTTTTATGTTAATAAAAAACTCTTAAATTTACACCAACAAGAAAAATATTTCCAATAAAAATTACATTACTTACTAATATTGGAAAAGATTGGAAAAGGAAACCATATGCTTATTTTTTCATAGAATATAATCAATACCATTATAATATATTTGGCTAAGTAAAACATATTATTAGAACATGTTTTACTCAACAATTTTCCATTCCTACAGTAAAAAAAAAAACCCATCTAAAAAATATTTTCAATAAAACATACATTACTTGTAATACTGGAAAATAGAACTCTGTTTATTTTTCATAAAATATAAACAATATCCTTACTTAATATATGTTTTACGCTGTAAAACATTTTATTAGAAAATATTTTGCTAACATTTTTCTATTCACACCCTAAAATGAAAGAAAATAACCCATATAACTCTATTCCCAACTTAACAAAAAAAACATTACCAATCTCTAAAAGATAATACATTAGAATAGAAACAATTATGCTTATCTTTTCACAAAATATAAACAATACCTTTATAAAATAAATGTCCAAATGGACCAATGAACCATGACATCCACTTTCTATTTTTGTTTGGCCATAATTAAACATATTTTCATTTCCAGCCAGGAACAATTTTTAAAACACCCAGAACCAAAAAGAAAATATAACGTGTACATGAAGATATATTCTCACACTTCGGTAGAGTTCTTGTTCTTTTTGCAAAATATTACATGACATTCCCTGTCTAGTTTTGTTTGGCCATAGTTAGACATATTTTCATTTCCAGCCAAAAACAATTTTTAAGACACCCAGAACAAAATAAAGAAATATAATGTGTACATTAATTCTCACTTTTCCGCTGTAGAGGTTTTTCTTCACAATAGCCTAACTTGTTCCCTGCACAACACAAATTTTGGAAAAATGAAAGGATGATGAGCATATTAAGCTAGATATTCTCACAGTTCTGTTGTACAATTTTTTCTTCATAATCGGCTCCTCTATGGAGGAGCCCAACTTGTTCCCTGTATTCCAAAAATCTCTCTTTCTTTTGCTTTGCTTTCACATATTCTGTCATGCCTTTACACACAAACCAGATCTTCTTTGCACCTAATGTCCCTTAAGATGCCTTTGGCTCTTATAATTGCTACTTCACACTCTTAGCTCCAAGTATGTCTTCATATTTTCCATCATCCCCATTCTCTGTAATAGAGGCTGTTAGTGTCAATCTTCGTAGCCTTCCTCCAGTGATCAAACATGCTTTTACAAAGTTATTTTAAGGTGTCAAGGTCAAATTTTGTCATTTCAGTGAGTCTTCAAGCAAAATTTGGTCACTAGGCATTAGATCTAGGGTTTGATTTTACTCCTTTCAAAGTTGTCCAAATGTCAGTCTGTGTCACCATTCAACTAAGTGTACCATCATTCAGAGGGTTGTCATCATCATGTCAAGTTCCACTCGGTCATTTGACATCTTGTTCATGTGTCAGTTGCGCCTCGCTGAAGTTCATTTCCCTCTCCTAGGGTTTTGAAGGAAATTTCTCTTGGATGGTCAAATCATTAGTAAAACTTGTATCTTGATGTTCATACACCTTCCCCTATCCTTAATGTCCCTTATTAAACACTTCTCATCATTGATATCCCCCAAATTCCTCATTTTCGTACAAACCCTAGTTTCTTGCTACAAACCCTATTTTCTAGGCTAGACCTGTGTTTTTCCTTTTTGGACCCCTTCCCCTCACTCAATCTTTGAAATTCCACTTTCCCCTACTTCCTAACATCCCTCTTTACTTCTCAAAATTTTCTCAAGAATTTAGAAGCCCCCTATCGCCTTCATTTCGCTTCATTTCGACAAGTCCCCTGTTCCACACATCGGGATAGGTTTTACTCCAAAGATGTTTCTGAGCAATAAAAGGTGAATTTGGGAAAACTGAGAGAATTTTTTTTCCAAAAACGTCCAAAGAAGAAAAACCTCCTGCACTTTTTACGCAGGTGTCATGGTTTTGGAGAAATGTCAAAAATATAGTTGCCTCGAGAGAATTGAATGCACCTCTGAAGTGACCTTGGGAAAATCCCATTTTCTCTTAGCTTGGTTGGCCAAATGACTTGCTTGATGAGTCAAATAATAACTAGACACAAAGATATTTCCAATGATCTATCATGAGCTCAATTTGGAGTTGAGGAACACCTTCCAAAGTTGACTGCAACAGCACTCTTCCTTGAGGCAACCTCATTTGGCACATTTTGACTAGTCTTGGGAGATTTAATTTTTGAAAGGTCAAATTAACTTTAAATTCAAAAATTCCACTTTGGTTGGAAATTAGACACAAATACCTTTCTAACGAGCTATCCTGCACCCAATTTGGACACCAGGAAGGCCTCCAAAAGGCTCCTGCAAAAGGGTGCGGTGCACTGGTCTGCTCTCCACAGTGCAAAAAATACACTGGCGCCGCGCACTGGGCTAAAAAGCCTAAAATTCATTGAAGTCTTCTTCCAAATTGCAAATTCTTCATTCTACAAGTAGGTAGAGTCTCCATTTGTGTGTCTCATCCAAGTTTGTGCTAGGGTATGGTGGTTGATGGATGGTAATGGTTGAAACAAAAAACTTGAAACCCTACCTCTAAAGTGCCTCAAAGGAAGATTGCTAATCTTTGTTTTACTACCAAGGTCACTCCACCTTCCCCATTTCTCCCTTGTTTTATCATTTCCTACCGCCCCCCTAAGCTCATCAATCCTAAATTTTCTTTCCTACATTCAAATCCCAAAATCCTAGCCCTTACAAAAAATCTCCTAACCCTATACATAAAACCCCTCAAACCCTTCTCCTTTCCCTAACTAAATTTATCCCAACAGTCCCTAATCCCTAATTATTTTTCCCTCCCCTTCCTTATTTCACTATTTTTCCTTGGTGGCAAAGGTTGCACAATCATTAAGACAGTCCAACACAGTTTGACACATCAACACCATAGGTTCAGGATAAAGACAAAAGAGGCAAAAAGTGGATGAAGGACTTCAAATATTGGCTGAAGCCTCTTTAGCCTAGCATGACACTTGATGGAGAAGCGCCAGCCCAAATTTCAAGAAATTTGGGGCATTTTTGGTATTTTGACAAATTTTGGCACTAAAAACAAAGTTTTTCTCCCTGTGCGCCGAACCACGTGGCGTGCGTTTTTCCTAGGGAGCTCCAAATCATAAAAAGTTTACATTTCTGGATTTGGCATGAAAAATCATGACTGCTGGTGCATGGCAAAGAAATTTGAGCAAGTTTTGAGTCTTCAGGAGGTCAAAAACACTCTAAAAATGACCTCACTGCCCCTATTTTGACACACAGGAAGCAGTCTTGGGAGACTGTCGTTTTGGAGGGGCAAATGGACACCAAATTGAAACATTCCACTTGGGTTGGAAAGCAGATAGGCATGGCTTTCCAACAAGCACACTTGAGCTCAATTTGGACTTCAGAAAGTTCCTCAAAATCAGCTCCAAAGTGGCGCAATGCACACAGATTTTGGCGCGGCACATAGAGGATTTTTGCTCAATTTTTCACCTTCCAGCTCAGAAATCTGACCAGTTTGACTAGTTTTGCTTCCAGATGTAATTTTTGACCGATATTGATGTAACTTGATGATTATGATGTAATTTTGGCACATATTTACTTGTTCTAGATGATTCATTCACTAAAAAGTGAAAATTAAATGAATGAATCAGTTTCTTAACATATAGAGGCAAGTTGTTTTGACTGTCTAGATTTTAGTTCCTTGTTTAGAATTGGTTGAAACAGCTCCTAGAATGATGAGTTAGACCCCTAGAGGCATGGGAATGGGTTGAGCTACTCTATATCATGTAATCTTTCAGTCATTTTCACGGTTGGACACTTGGGATTGCTTTGGCATACTATTGTACATATTTTCTCTACATTTTTGGCTAAGGAAAGACCAGTGTTTTGCAGCATTGTTTGAGATCCATGTGGCTTTATGTTTTGATGGTGTGCTTCTCTCAGTAATTGTAAGTTGTTATGTGTATCATTTTCCTTACTCTCATCTTCTGCAATTGAAGGAATGAAGTGATTAAGGTAGAATCCATTGATTGTTATGCTCTGCCTTTAAATTTGTTTGATTTTCCATGTTTTCATCTATTTAAGGAGAATCCTTGAAACCTTCTTGCTCTCCTTAGATCCTCACCAGTCTTATCTACCCATTCATTCCCTTTAAAAGCATCAAGATGATCGCCTTCCTTGCCCCAATCGGACCTCTGCAAAAATTTTGCCTCATCCCCAAGCCTAGATTTGCCTTTCCCTATTCCAACACAAAAAGTCCTAAAAACTCAAATCAAACCCTTGTAATTCATATATAGCCTAAAATTATCTTTTTATTTCAGTCATCTCGAGCCCCATCAATTGTCTTTGCTGAGTTTGACCCAGAGATAGCCCTCTCATGTTCTCATAGGGCTAGCTACGAGGTTGAGCATGGTATGATGTTATCTTGAATCCCGCCTTCCTTCAGCCTAAGGCAGATTTGAGCACTAACAGAGACAACCCTAAAAAAGTTGTCATCTTGCAAAAGGTTATAAACCCTCAACAAACTAGCTTGATCTTTGAACCAAACAAATCCTCTTCTAAATGCCTGAGATCTTGGACATGGAAAAATCAAAACTTGAACAACAAGAGAAGTCATACCAAATATAATCCTAACCACAACAGAGGAAGATATATCCTTTTCTAGATTATCCAAAACCAAAATCTGTGAAGCATAGGAGTCTGCTCCTTCCTCGGCACTACTTTCTTTAATAATGTTATCACAACGCTCCTGAGATTCATGGTAGCCATCAGCACTAGGCCTTAAATATTCAATGAATCCTGCAATGACATTCGGCTCTTTGCATGCCTGACTTATATCAAGGTTCACCTTGTTTCCAATGGAATCATTAGCTGTATTGACTGAAGTAGTTGGGAAAGGGTGGATCCCATGAGATTTGAACCTTGGCCATGAGTGTGAAAATCTTGGTTTAGCACACCTAATTCCAAGTTCATTGGGCAACTCAGATACACTACTGCTTCCTACAACATTTTCCAACTCCTTGTATGCTTGAGTCATTGCAGGGTTCACCTTCTTATCAATTGAATCTAGGTGGTTCACCTTGTTACCAATGGAATCAATACCCTTATTGACTGAAGTAGTTGACAAAGGGTGGAGCCCAGGATTTTTGAACCGTGTGCATGAGTGTGAAAGTCCTGCTTCAGAACACCTAGTTCCAAGTTCATTGGGCAACTCAGATACACTAGTGCTTCCTACAACATTTTCCAACTCCTTGTATCCCTGAATCGTTTCAGGGTTCACCTTCTTACCAATGGAGTCCACACCTGTATTTCTTGCTATCTTTCTCAACATTTTCCAACTCCTTGCATCCCTGAATGATTTCAGGGTTCACCTTCTTACCAATGGAGTTCACACCTATATTTCTTGCTATCTTTCTCTTTCTCTCTAAAGGATTCCTGTTCATTTTCTCTCCACCAACTTAACAAAATCATTAATAACTGGGTGAGTTTCAATGCTTCCTGGGGTCAACAAGCGGATGTTGTAGCAAGAAATGGTGGTCATCTTATTTGCATTTGGACCAGCTAACCATAATACCTTTAATATACATGTGCACCTATCCTTACCATCCACCAAATGATGCTGGGCCCGATCAACCTGTTCCACAATGGCATCGAAAAATTTCTCATCTTTCCCGTCACTTGAACTTGAAGCGCATATGCCCATTGTCTCTTTCAACTGGCCGCAATGATGATCTTGAAATTGTTTGGAAGCCATTCGAAATTTTCACCTTAGGACTTCCACTGTCCTAAAATCTTCGGGTGACAACATTATATAGTTATCTTCCTGAAACCATTCGTAATGCACCTTAAGGTGCATACCTTGAAGGTGAAGGGATACATAGAACCATGCATCGTCTCTAATCTTAAACTCCAACATCGAAAGCATTTTAGCTTTTTCCATTGAACAAACTGATAGGCCCACTTGTATAACAAGCTCTCAGACCACCAAATTATACAGCCTGTGAACTCAGAGGACCTGCTACCAAGAACAAACAAACTTTAGCTTACTAAGTTAATGCATTGAATTTATCTCCAATGTTTTAATAAAATGAATTGTGAAATTAATAATATCTAAACAAACAGTAAACTGACACAGATCCACGTTAGATTTCTCTTCTGAGTTTCTTATGTCATTTCATTGTTAGATAAATACACCATAAAGTCGGTATCCACCAAACAAAAGGAAACTGCTTTGATGTGTCAGCTAAGGGGAAACCTATAGCTTTTCAAACAACCATATTAAAAGCACAGATAAGCTAATGTTGTACTAATTATTATAACAAGTATCACAGTAGAAGTAGTGATGTTTTTACTATTCTATTATTACATCAAGTAAACACGAGTCTTGCCAAAAATATAATGAAGATTGCAAGAAATATAATGCAAGATTAAACATTATGTAGATTATAAATTATTGCAACACTATGACAGCATCTTCAAAATGTTGGAGATCAAACATTTTACTATTAATCATAAAAATATATATAATGTAGTATTAACATACTAATACATTTTACACATTGTAACATTGTATGACAGCTGTATAATTCAGGATTAACATACTAATATATTTTACACAAAATCATTGTAACACTATATGACAGCTGTACACAAAATCAATGTAACACTATACGACAGCTGCTTGAAACCAGACATCAGAATACAACATTTTTTATTTTCTTAGCTTTGAGACATATATCTTTGGTGTTGGAAAGAAGCATTCTTGATTCTAAACTAGATGAAAATAACAACTGAAAAAGTTTGATTATGATAATAAAAAGATGTCAGAGATCATTCCAGAAGGGTCTCAATCTCATTATGAGTATGATTGACAATTTGAAAATAGATTGCAAATTTATATTTGAAGTCCAATTGCCTCCTATGAATATGATTGAAAATGTATTAAAAAGAATATTCCTAATTTGATTCAGGTGAGATTTCTTAATCTCTGTAATTTGGATTAATGCAAAGTACACTTTTTGGCATAATTTTGAACTCTACTTCCAAATGTAAATGTAAACAACGTGCATGATAAAATACTTAGAAGCCTAGTCAAAACCAAATTCACTTACAACAAAAATCTGAACTTTATTGGTGGGTTCAACTTCCAAATTTACTAGGCATGGATTCATGAAAACATAAAGAAAAGCGAACCTACTTGTGGAGATAAGTAGATTTTAGTTAGATGTCAATGTACCCAACTTCCCTGACAAAAATACCTGGAAAGCTAGTCAAAACCAAATTCACTAACCAACAAAATTCTGAATATTGTTGGTGGGGTTCAACTTCCAAATTTACAAGGTATAGATCCATGCAAACAGAGGGAAGTGAAGTACAGACCTACTTTTGGAGATTTTAGTTAAATGTAAGTATAACTAACTTCCAGAACAAAATACCTGGAAACCTAGTCAAAACCAAATTCACTTAAAAATAAAAATCTGAACATTGTTGGTGGGTTCAACTTCCAAATTGCACACAAACCTTATTAGATAGATAAAATAAGTTAGACAAGTAAAAAGAAGTAAAAGAAGTTTAGAACTTGGGCAGACCCCTATGGTGGTTGACAAACTCAAGTACTTCCATTGTTCCACCTAACCCTATGGGCTTGGAATGTTTTAGGAAGTTTTGCACTACATCTTTCAAGATCTTGGGAACAGTGACTCTACGGCAATAACGTTTAGCTCACTGCATGAATTTTATTATTGTTGTGATTGAGAGATATCCTTTACACAAGAATTCTCCTTGCATAACAGAGAGAGGAAGATCTTATTTGTTTTTATTTAAATGTATTTTAAAAATATTTTTTTTCTTGTACTTGAAAATAAGAAGGTGAAAATGATTATGGTTGCAAACCCAACTGTATTTCCAATGTGGTGAATATAGAAGTTTTGCTGAAGTGATATGCTGAGAATTGATGTGTGCGTTGGATTCAATCCTTAATGGTTAGAATAATAACCAAGAGTTACTAGGAGTTTTGTCGTTTTATTTATATTGAAACTCTATTCCAAAATGAAGATAATGAACTGAAGAATTTTGTTGGGGGAGGGAAGGAGGTGCAGTGAAAAGCAAGCGCGGATGAATAGCTAGGGTTTCAGGTTTCTGAGCTCCATGGAGGCACACAAAGGGGGGGATCTCCACTCCCTCCTTTAGGCAGGCAGTGGCTAGCCGAGGTAAGAAACCTATACAATCTATTAGAGGACCTTCAGGAGAAAGGAAGAAGAATCTAGAAGAGGATCAAGATTTTACCAAACCAAGGGATGACAACAACACGAAAGATAATGAGGAAGAAGACAAGAAACAGGGAGCAGAAAACAAGGCACATAAGGGGCCATGTAAACTCAAGGTTGAGGTCACTCCCAGAGTAGTTTTAAATGATCCTGCTCTGCAGGCGCACAGGGACCACATGCGGAACTATGCTATCATTTGTAAATTCATGGGATTATGGCCCACTGAAAAGGCATTACAACCGTGGATTAAATACCATTGGAAACCAAAAGGAAGCATAGACCTACACCTTGGGTCAAAGGGCTTCTTCACTGTGGTCTTTACAAATATTGAGGACAAAGATAAGGTGTTTGAAGGAGGACCCTACTTTTGAGCAGCAGCAGGCCTCTACATGCGGCCATGGATGATGAATCTTGTCCTAGAGCAAGAAACTTTTACTTCGGTCCTGGTCTGGGTAAGACTGTACTCCCTACCTCTTGATTACTGGCAAACGGAATAGTTATCCGCCATAGGAAATAAACTAAGGCATTTTGTTAAAACCTCTGAGGTCACCAGAAGGGGAAAATACATTTCCTTGGCATGAATATGTGTGGAGATGGATCTATTAGGAGCCCTACCAGATGAGGTCATCTTTGAAGTTTTTGATGAAGAATGGGTGCAAACAGTAGATTATGAACATATTCCTTTCAGATGTTGCAGGTGCCATGAGCATGGGCACCTATTTAGAGACTACCCTCTCAGAAAAATAGAGAACAAAAGTAAAGCAACCATAATGAAAGACAACGAAAGCTTTCACAAAGTGGGACATAGAGGAAAATGGGGCAAAAGGGGGCCAAAGCAACAACAAGAAGAAGGGCAACAGGCCAATCTGAACAGGTTCCAAGTTCTCGAATAAGAGGAAGGAATATCAAAAGTAGATCAAGTAATGGAAGGAAGCTCAAGGGAGAAGGAGAAAGAAGAGGATAGGGAACAAGCACAGGATGTTACTAAACAGAAAGAGACAATGCCAAGCGATGGAGAACTTGAGATGGATCAAGAAATGACTCAGAGTGAGATGGAAACGAAGGATCATGAACTACAGGAGATTCTGGATAGAGAACACCTAGATCTGGAAGGATTCTTGAAACAGGGAACCATGGGAGGGGTAGAGTCATTACCTCAAGAAGATTTCAACAGAGTACAACAGTTGTTCCTATGGAAAACTCAGGCCAAAGCGCTGGAAAGGAAAAGAAACTATGAAAGGTAGGGCAACAAAGGAGTGAAAACTATGAAAACCACATCAAAATTAGCTCCCAGAAACCCAGGAAAGAAAAGAGGCAGGAAAAAGCAGAATGAGCTATTGATGGAATGTGAAAAGCTAATGATAGATTCAGGTAAGATGAAAGACCTAACTAGTTACTCCTTTACAAATCTTTAATAATGAAGTTCACATCTTGGAATATCAGAGGTTTAGGTAGTTAAAGAAAACAAAGAATACTTAGCAATAGAATGAAACCAGAAGCTCTAGATATGATCTTTATCCAGGAAACTAAATGTTCCATTCAAAAAATAAAAGAAATTCATAGCAAATGGCTCAATAGATTTGAGTTTCTAGAAGTTAAAGCAGATAATACAGCAAGAGGCATACTCACTCTTTGGAACCCCCAAAAGATTGGTATAATAGATGCTAAGGCGTCTAGGAATTATTTATCAATGGTTATTCAACCTGTGGGAGACAACGAGACTTATTTGGTCACGAATGTTTATGGCCCACAAAGACTGGAAGATAAACTCATATTTCTAGATTCTGTTGTAGAACTAAGAGATAGACATGCAGGAGTTCCATGGATCATGGTGGGGACTTCAACATGATCAAATCACTCTCAGAAAAAAATGGGGAACCAGAACTTTAAGCAAAGATTTTATAGCATTTCAAACTTTCATAGATAATATGAAGCTAGTCGACACTGATATGAATAATGGCCTCTTTACATGGAACAACAAGAGAGGAGGGGAGTCTCAAGTAGCCTCAAAGTTAGACAGATTCATAATTTCAGAGGACCTTCTGCTCATAGAGAAGGAAATGATAGTGACAATTCTCCCCTTTGGTGGCTCGAACCATTGGCCTGTACAAATGGAGGTACAGGGCATTGGTACCCCCAAGAACAGACTTTTCATATTTAAGAACATCTGGCTTACCCACCCATATTTTATCAGCAATATAGCAAGATGGTGGAAAGAAGATCTGCATATTCAGGGAACAAGAATGTTTCTACTCCACAAAAGACTAAAATACATCAAGCTCAGACACAAAGACTGGAACAAGAATGAATTTGGCAATATTTTTGCAACGAAAAAAGATGTTGAAGATAAAATTCATACACTCAATCAAACTCTTATCACAGATGGCTTTGATAGAGTCAGAAATGAACAAGTCACCAAACTTCATCAAGACTGGGAGAACTTATGTAAACAAGAGGAAATATATTGGAGACAAAAATCTAGAATTCAATGGCTAAAAGAAGGGGAACGAAACACCAGTTTTTTCCACAGATCCACCATGGCGAATAGATCCCATAATAAGATCTCTTCGATCAAGGACAAGGAAGGTCATCTTCGCAATTCCCATGAAAAGATAGAAACTGTGTTAGTTCAGCACTTTCAAGGTATAGCGAAGGAGACCTCTGTAGACAGAGATCACTTTATCAGGGACTTAGCAAGGCATATACCTAGGCTAGTATCAAGAAAGGATCATTTCAATCTCAATAGGTTAGAGATTGAAGAGGAGGTCAGTGAGGCCATTAAGGAAATGCAGAATGGCAAAGCGCCAGGCCCAGGTGGTTTCAATGTGGATTTCTTTAAAGCTTGTTGGAGCATTGTTAAACAAGATATCATGAATGTAGTGGAGGATTCCAGGTTGAATAGAACCATTCCGAAGGCGCTTAATACTTCCTTCATCTCCTTGATCCCCAAACAGGATAATGCTCAGACTCCTGACAAGTTTAGACCCATAGCTTTGTGCAATGTGGTGTATAAAATAATATCCAAAGTTGTTGCCAATAGACTCAAACCCCCTCTTCCTACTCTAGTTTCTATGGAGCAATTAGGGTATGTGGAGGGTAGACAAATCCTCAATAACATCATTCAAGTGCATGAAGTGGTGCATTCATTGTTAAGCAATAGGAAGGCAGGAATGATTATGCAATTGGACCTTGCCAAAGCTTACGATAAGTTGAATTGGACCTATATTAGGAAGGTCCTTCTAGCCTTTGGCTTTGATCATAATTGGGTAAGATGGGTTATGGCACTAGTCACTTCTTCTAGCTTCTCAATTCTGGTTCTCCTTCCAAGACCTTTACTCCCTCAAGAGATCTCAGATAGGGAGATCTCCTCTCTCCCTTTCTCTTTATCCTCATGATGGAAGGACTTGGGCGGTCTATCAAGCATGTGAAAGAAGGAGGTAGCATCAAGGGTATCCAACTTTCTGAAACTGGACAGACTTTGTCCCATCAACAATTTGTTGATGACACTATGTTGCAGGGAGTCCCCATGGTAAAATAAGCTCATGCTTATAAACAAATCCTGCGTGACTTTTCCATGGCCATAGGTATGGAGGTAAATCTGTCCAAATTTAAGATTTTTTTCTTCAATACTAATATCGCTATTCAGAGAAATATCTCCAGAATTCTGGGCTTTCAAAGGGAGGTCCTTCCTTCCAAGTACCTGGGAGTTCCTCTAACTGATAAACCTTTGCACAAAGCATATAAGAGCCATTAATTAATAAGATGTAGGATAAAATCAAAAAATTCACTATCAGTTCTTTAAACTTGGCAGGTCGATTGGTGCTTACAAAAGCTATTTTGCAATCAATCCCCATTTTCATGCTTTCATCACTTCCAGCTCCAAAGGGAGTTTTACAACAATTTAGAACCATTCAAAGAGACTTTCTTTGGGGTAAGGGGGAGGACAGAAAGAAATGGGCCTTGGTAGCTTGGGATAAGATTTGCAAATTGAAAACCCATGGGGGTCTTGAATTGAATGATCCAGACGTACCAAGCAAGGTTTTAGGGGAAAAATTATGGTGGTGCGGGGTAAAAGATCCAAAGGCTCAGTGGGCTATTATATGGAAAGAAAAATATGCCAACACTTGGAAAGAAAATGATCACATAAGGATGACAGGAATCATAAAAGGATCCCACATTTGGAATAAGGCCTGGGAGAATAGAGGCTTAGTGTAGAAAAATAGTTTCTGGGAAATCAGAGAAGGAGACCTTGCTCTGTTTTGGGAGGGATAAATGGCAACAAGAACCTACACTGTTAAAAGAGGACTTTCTAAACCTCAAGAAAGAAACAGATACCGATGGGTTTTTCAGGGTAAAAGATTTTTGGGAACAAACCAATATTGAAGAAAAAAGGAGAACTTGGAAGAATATAGAATTTGGGGATGACAACCCCTTGAAAGCAAAAGCAAATGCACTACTGACAATTTTGGACCAAAGGAAGATTCTTGTTTCAAAGGGACATGACCAACTTAGATGGGGCAACAATAAAGAAGGTACCTTCAATATTAAGGAAGGCAAGAAGATATTCCTTGAGCTAGATTCCTACGTACCCGAAAGGGTTTGGCAGAATATTTGGAGGCATCAAGGTTGGATGAAAACTAAACTCTTCATGTGGTTGGTACATCATAAGAAAATTCTGACTTGGAAAAATATTCGGAAGAGGGGTGTTCTGGGACTTTCTAGATACCAGCTCTGTGAAGCCCAAGAGGAGACAATGGAGCACCTTCTCAATGACTGCATCTTTACCTCTAGGTTGTGGGACACTTTTTCCACAATTTTCCAACAAACAGATAGGGACAAAAAAAGCATTATCAACACCCTAAATAACTGGAGATGAAACTTCTCTGAGTATGAGTTTCTTCGCTTGGCTTGGGTTTTAATTCGAGGCTTCATAATTTGGAATGTTTGGAAAGAAAGGAACAATAGAATCTTCAAAAATGTTCACAGCACAACCCACACATTTTTGAGCAGATCTTAAGACAGCTCAAGGAGACGGTTGGTACTATTGTGCAAAACTCCCCAAAAAATCCACCTTCAGAAAATGAGATGCACATACTTCGTCAGCTGGGTATGCAGGGTCTTATACCACAGGGAATGGATAGGAAGGTTATGAATCCAGCAAATAAGCCAGATTATTGGCATCCTCCCCCTTAGGGTTTTCTGAAATTCAAAATTGATGGGGCCTCAAAAGGCAACCCAAGTCTTGTTGGTTTTGGAGGAGTGTTACGTGATGAAAAACGCTGCATTCTTTTTATTTTCCATTGCCATCTGGGAAGAGCTACAAACAATATGGTTGAATTAATGGCTCTTGAACAATGTTTAGATTTCCTAAAGCAAGAAAATCTCCAGAATATTATTATTGAAGCCAATTTTGAGTTGATCATTAACTCGGTTAAAAGAATCTTCTATGGCACAGAGCCGAAAAAAGTCTCAAGTCATTGGAGGTTGATCCAGGTATTTCAAAGGATCCAATTTCACCTCCTAGACTTACACACAGTGGGTTTCACTCAGGTGCGAAGGACGACCAATAAATTGGCGGACATTCTAGCCAATCAAAGAGTGGTTTGCACCAAAAACAGGGTCAAGTTGATTCGGCGAGAGATGCCTCAGAACAGATTAAGGGAGAAGTGTTTTAGTCAAGCGGATGAGGACAATAAAGTATTCCGAAACAGAGCCACAGAGACTGGATCTGGTTGACTAGTATGCAGATTTATGACACAAGTAAGGTCGCTTTTGGTATGCAGGGCTATGATTGGCAACAGCGGACCAGAAGTTTTAGGGGGATGGCTGGAAGAAGGGATCTTCATTTTCCTTTGGCCCAGGCACTGGAATCCAGAGTTTCACAGCAGCCGCAAAACCCCGCTTTTTTGCCTGCGGTAGCTTTACCGCCCTCGAAGTGGTTTTCGGTGTATCGCACCCCCTTCATGCTGGAAGCAACTTTTCTCATTTGGAAGCGATTCCACTCACCACACAACATGTGGCTCAAAGTGGGGAGGAAATACTGCTCTCATCACGTAGTAATTATCGGTGAGTTAAGGTCGAGCGATATGATTCGTAACCATTGGATCAATCACGGTCAATCTATGGCCAAAATCAATCATGCTTATTGGTGGGTCTGAAACAGAGGTTAAGTTTTGAGCTGTTCGCAAGATCTATCTGGAATCGCGCGCATATGCCAGATTTTGGGAGGTGAAAATGAATAATGGTTATGTTAAGAAATGAACCCGATAGGATTATCAATTATGGTCTACTAAGTTCATCAGGTTCGATTTGCTTATTAAACGGTGCACCTATTGGCCACCTGAAATGTTTCTCATCTGCTGGATCTTTAGCTTAAGATCTAACGGCTAGTTTTGGGTTAAGCCTTTTGTACACTATTTCTTTTTTCTTCAATTGAATAGAAAGATCTGCTTTTGCCTTAGCAAAAAAAAAGATAATGAACTAGAAAAAGAAAATAATAATATTAAAAAAAAAGTGTTTAGAAAAAATTCCAGTAATAAATTTGCTAATTGTTTGATGCTAATTGTTGTTTGTTTTAAGATATTGATTTGCTAATTGTCTTAAAATATTGTTCTGATATTTGCTAGTCCTAGCAGCTAATTTCATGGCTTGCTGTGGTGTATCAGAAAGTAGAAATGAATAATTTGTTTTTGAATACCTATGGCATATCATCAGGATTTTAGTTTAGCCATGATGGTAAATATCTGAATAAATGTAATCTGATATATCTTATCCTAATTCTGAAATTAGAAAATCAAATTTGCCTCCACCTGGAGACTCGCAAAGTATTTTGAAGTTTCAAACTAAAAAATGGGAGGGCAGAGGGCTGGATTGGGCTTTGTTGTTAGCTAAATTGTCAGGATTTTATATGCTTATCCGACAGCGTTTAAGACCCCCCCTCGGCCTTTTATCGGTAAACATGCATTCGTTATATAAATTGGTCCATATATGTTTTTCATACGTTTTCTTTTTCTGCCATTCGCTCGACCTGCTAGACCAAAAATCATTATTTATATTGTTTGTAGACACAGATGGACTGGTAGGTATGAGGCCATCTATGGGATGGTCCTGGAAAAGGGAGGTATTTGTGTGTGATGGTAAATACGCTATGGCAAACTTAATATTGGATAAAGGATGATTATGCAAAGCTGGGTTGTGTTTGCAAATCCCATGAAACAATATTAACGGTAGAAGTGGCTCCTACTTCAACACATTATAATGAGATTTGAACCCCATAACATTATGGAACTAAAACCAACATAAAACTATATGATATTGGTAGATATATGATGACTTATCAGGTGTACATCATTTGATTTGTAAGACCCCATCACATTATATAAGTCGGTATAGCTTTCATAATTAGTTCCCACTTTCAATCTTTCTGAAGAGACTTGAATCAAAAACATAATGGGGCCACATAGACAAATTGATGTAGATGACCTACACCTTATGAATTATCATTTTACTTTATAAATATAAGATTCAAAACTCAAATCTATTTGAATGAGTAAAATTTGATTTTGTTCAAAAATATTTCATTTAGACATAAAATTAGATAGATTTTCATTATTATTATTCACATTTTATGTTTTTTAAATAGTTTATATATATATATATATATATATATTATATATTTGTCCGTATAAGGTAGACATTGTTGAGCATGTGGGCAATTGTTATTATTCATATCAAGTGATATGAAGTTCAAGAGAGTTTTAAAACATGATGCTTATGTTGTTATTGATGTCATGATTGCTTTTATGAATAGTGTGATAATTTTATGATGACTTGGTTGTTTTATGAGTAGCCTATATTTGAAGGCATCTTTTCTTCAGGTAACTTGCTCAAAAGAATATGAAAAGTGTTCATTTAGATAGCTCTCTCAAAAATCCTTCTAGTTGTTTATGGTACTTAGACTAACTCCCCATGAATGAAGAGAAAACTTGACTTTGAGGGAAGGCCTTCAAGAAAGACTTGGTCATGGTTCCATAGGAAAAAATGTTGCTTTATCTAGCCATCTGATATTGAGTTGGTCAGATGACTGGATTCATTTAAGCTTCGAGGTCATCTAGGACCTCTAGATTTTTTAGAGCCAAACCAAATGTGACCCTAGTATGACATGGTGCTTGAATATGAGGACATGTGGCGAGATGATGATGTGGCACCTTGTGGTCATAACATGTGACAAGTGGATTTGGCCTTCTTAGGTGGCCAAATGGCCCTTTTCCAAGTGACATGTGGCAATAATGTGGCATGACAAGAGGAAAATAGTGACATGGATGTGACGTGGACATGACATGGGCCATCACCCGTAAGCCATTAGTGCATAGTGGCAATTGCATGTAGTGGGCTTGATTAACCTCATTTGGTGCAATGTTGCACGACAATAAATCCACCAGGTCAAGAATCAAACCCCCTGTTAAAGTTCAAATAGGTCGGAGGATAGATGGGACTTCTCCACCGTTGGTTTTGATCAAATCACAGGATCATGAGGCACGCTTTAAAAAAATGGGTGGATATTTAATTTCACATGGGACAAAAATCAAACCCTCTCGCCCCCACCCCTCTTTGTTAAAGTTTAGATAGTAATATAGGGGAGCCAATGTGACTTCTCTAGTGTCTATTTTGATTGTAACATTGAGCATGCTTTAGACATTGGTGGATATTTAACAAATTTGGTGTTTTGGATGCCGAGATTGGAAATTTCGAGTTTTGGATGCCATATTTAGTTAAAAGGCTTAAATGTGAAGTTAAATTATGATTTGGACAAGATCAAGGTTCTGAGAATCTATAAATAGAAACAAAACAATGTGAGATTGGGTAGTTTTCACGCAAATCAAAGAGTTGTAGCTATTGTTGACAGGAAAAAGCATAGGTAATTCGAATTGAACAAAGAGAAAAGGGTGAACTTGAATTGAACAAGGAGAAAAAGGTGAACTGAACAATAGATAGAAGTGAAGCAGATCTAAGACGGAACTAAAGACGAGTGTCGTGCAAAGGAAAGTGTGCAAATAAATTAACATTTGGAGCTACTATGAGTTTGAGAATTGCAAATCCAAAGTGCTGAAAATTAATTTTCTAAAAAATAAATTTAATCATGAGCAACTTAGAGAGGGAGAAGTTGTTGTTGGGTGAGGAACCTTAATTGAATCAGAGGATAAAAAAGGAGGGTGATGCAAAACAAAAATCAAAGAAGATATTCAGATCTAAGATTTAACAATTATGTCAGTGATATTTCAATTAAAGAGCTTTACATTTAACTCTGAAAATGTATGAAATAAGGTATATGAGAGATTGATCAAGTAGATGCTTGTATATCAGGAATTAGAGTCTCTTTTAAGTTGTACCTGTAAATATGAGGGAGTTGGTGCTTCCATCAAGTGGGTGCTTACAAAGAAAAGGGGTTTGGAGCTTGGTGCCTACATAATTTGATGTAAATTGTAGTTGGTGTTTTCATTTACATCATAATTAAAAAATAATTTTGGCTTTTGTAGAAATTTGTTGTAAATTCAAACTGCAAATTGTAATATGCTAAAAAAATTGACTTGAATCTACTCTACTCATCAGTAGAAACAATAATTGATCAATGAATTCACGAAGCATAAAAGAAAAATATTCAATCACAAACAACACAATAACTTTCCAGGGAAAGCCACAGCTAAAAACCCTTGATATATGTATATTGCATTAATCAGAAAATATAAGAAGATTACAATACTTTGCTCAAGGCTGAGTAATCTCTGCATTATCCCTATCTATCTCAGTGCTTTCCAGACAAGCTCAAGCCAATACTTACCCAATTTTGTTGTCTTCCAAGCTCCTATTTCCTTGCTCTCACAAGCTCCATGCACAAACTTATGCTTCTTATTGCTTGGTCTCACCAACTCGTGCTCACCAAAACAATGATTAAACTTGTGCCTTCATTCCTCCTTTTAAAGGAAATTTGAATGCTTAAAATTAGTGAGTTTTCTGATCAAGGAATGATTTATTTTAGGCCTTGTTCTGACTGCATACACCATCTATTTAATTTAGATGATTTTACAATTGATAGTACATTGTCTCTAAACTTCAATCTCAACTGGGTCTTTATTTGATTTGACATGCATGAGTTAATTATGAGTGAATCCTCAATTTACTGGTTGAGCAGTGTTGGTTACACCCTACTACTCGATCTCCCACTAATTCCTCCATAATTTGGAACTAATTTAACTCAATTTAACTTCGTTAAACTGAATTAAATAATTAAAACTCAAAAGAACTCAACCTAGGCCCTTACTCGACCTCCCACTAATTCCTCCATGGGTTGGAACTAGTTTAACTCAACTTAACTAATTACAACTCAAAAAAACTCAACTTGGGCCCCTAGAATTTAGGAATCACTTTACATGACTCTAGATAGACTCCCAACTGGAATTACCTAAGTCAACTAAGTCAAATTAACTTAGTTAACTATTATAAGTTGTCATGAGATGTGGAATTACTATTTAATTCAAGGAAAAAATTAAATTATGATTTTTCTAGATATTATTTTTAACATTTCTTCTTGTTATTTTCAACAAATTCTCCTATATAAATTTCCAGACAAACATCTTGTGTTCAAACTTTATATTTATATTCAAACTTCATGTGATTAGTGCATTGTTAAATGTGTTCAATTAACTAAATAATGGTTAAAAAATTTAAAATATTGATACCCACTCACTATTTTCCTGGTTTCCAAACTTAGGGGAAAATAAAGCAATAACTTATATTTTGGAAAAATAAAGCAATAACTTATATTTTAAGTTAAAAATTAAAAAAAAAAAACACTGAGGGGTCGATTGGCCCAGAGCCTATGTGTTAAGCATGGGGTGCATCCGAAACACAAATATCATACAAAAGTGTTCAACCTAAAAAATTGGAACGAAGTTGGAGGTTCTAAGTGGAACTCAATTGGAAAATTGGTAGTTTAGGTTATGGAATTTTAACCAATTGATTGAGCAAGAATTTCTAAAAGTATGGGATGTATTTTGTCTGGGATGTATTTTGTTATCGGTAAATGATAAAAGTCTGAAAAAATTATTATTAACTGTTATTTTATATTATTATTAATATTTAAAAAATTATATTTATAAGTAATAATATGCATAAGATTTTGGTGATTATGATTGTTTTATATCTATTTATAACTAGAGTATTTGAGCATAATTTAATTGGAAGCTTAATCTCAACAATTTTTAAGTAGCAGATTTAACAATAATATCTAGCTTAAGCTTTGCAATTTTTAAGCTATAGTGTTAATAACAAATTCCAGATTCGACATATTGTAGCGGTTATAACCACTCTAAAAATTTTTGCCTATGCTTCACTTTGGAGCCTCTCTTCTAAGCCACATCAACTCATCTTGCATTGATCCAAGTACTTGTGCTTCAATTGAGCCTCATCCTTTGCATCTTGGCTTGTGTTTGCTTAACTGGTTTATTTTCTAACCCACATGTCGTTCTCTTGACTTGGTCTTTTCAAATGGAATTCAAAATCTCATGATATCAAGATTTAAAACAATATTATTATTATTATACAATTTCAAACAAGATTATGATTTCTTTTTATTTAAAAATAATTTTTTGAATTCAACACCTCTAAAAATATCTATGGGAACCCCAAATTCTATAGATTCTTTTATATATATTATATTTATATATAGAAGAAAAAAAATGTTGGTTTATATAATGTGCTAGTACATTTTTCCGCAAAATATGCTTCCATGATGCCTTACATATTGACAAAATATCTCTAAAGAAGATTCCATAGGAGAAAATATAGCATAAAAACATCATAAACATCTAGAAACTCACTACAAGCATCAAAATTACATCCATTAATAGTCTTTTCAAAAGACATTTTGCCAACAGGACAACATTCTACCGGAAGAGACAAATAATGAAACAAAAGCCGAAGAAGGGAGATAGTGCCCTCATCTTTGATGATGTTTTACTCCAGTGGTGCAAATGTCAAAAGATTAAATATCTTAAACTCATTGTATTAAAAAAAATCATAATTTGATTAAAATTGAAAAATATCATTTCTTCTATTAGTTAAACTATATATATATATATAAAAGCATTGAGTTGTAAGAAATTGGATGAGATATCAACCTAATTAAAAAAATAAAAAACTTAATTTCTCATTAATGATGATGGTACACAGCTAGTGTCCAATATGCACAAGCATGCAAACACATAGTTGGCGGGGGTTATTTATTATGGAGCGGATGGCTCGCAAATTCATTTATGTAGTGTGAGTGAGAGCCGAGAGGAAGTTAGTGTGGATAGAGGCTCTTGTGTGGATGGAAGTGGTGATTTGGGCAGAAAAAAGAGAAATTCAAAAAGCTCTCATCCTTTGGAGTTTGGAGGTGGTGGTTGTCTTTGCAACCTAGTCTCGTTGGCTGGTGAAGGTCAGCTCTATAAAGTTTCCACTGGAGCTCTCATTTCCTAAGTTAATTTTGCTCGTTATGGTCTCCCCGTTGTTTTTTGTGGGCATATTGTGGTGTTGTTCTGGTTAATATGGTCTTAAGGGTCAGGTGTCTCGGTCCCTATGTGTCATATGTCTCTTGAAGTCTGGAAAATTTAGTAGGTTTGTTGGGGCAACTCGACATCGAGATTTGTATCAGTTTTATTTCTTTGGTTGTGGTTATAGCAAGAAACCTTGGATCAGGTTGGTTTGGGTAGGTTTATTGAGGTATATAGGCTCGCGTTGGTCACCATAGTTTCTTAGTCCACGAGTGGTGTTATTATTATTCAATGGTTGAGGGAGGAAAATTTGAGGCTGAGGAAGTGTCGTCCTCCACCTTTTTGGTGGGTATTTGTTCAAGTTTCAGTCTTACGTCTAGTGACACTATGATGAGATAGTTTGGTATTATCTGAGTTTTGTTGAGTAGGGTGGGTTGGGTTAGTCCCTGTGCTCTTTTACAACTAGGGGAAGTGCATGTAAGGAAATTGAAGTGCCACTCCATGACTTGACGATTTCATCTAAGCAGAGGCAAAGGAGTAGGAGGGATGATGATGATAGAATTGAGCCTGGGAAGAGAGGAGCAAGGCTATTTTCCCATGACTCTATGGCATATTAATTCAATGTGATTTTGCTTGAAATGCGCTAGGAAATCCGAGAACTTGAGATTAAAGTCGGAGAGGAAAGGAAGTCTATGTTTGATTTTGATTTGTTAGAGGATTTTTCAAGGTAGGTGCTAGACCTTGGGCACACCAGGGGTAGGAAGAAGCAGTATCTAAATTCAATGGCGCTTCATTAACAAATGGAAACATTGTTGGGCTTAGTTCTAAGGGATAAACAGGTGGATAAGTACAACATTTTCACCTCTCAAGAGGATGTTAAAAGGATGTTGAGAAATTTTTGGTTCTATGTTGACAAATTGATGCGCTTCTAGTGCATGTGGAGAGCCACCTTCCTTGTGAATTTGATGGCAAGGACATGTAGGATCCCCCTAGCTCTAATGCAAGGGTTCTGGCAATGGTGTTGTCTTTAGATAGTGAACAATGATCAAGGGGATTGGTGGGTGGAAAATTTTGGGTTTCTCATAAAGCTTTAGGTCTTGTCTCCAGCAAGCCCCTTAATGTCCTTTGGACCTAAAGATTATGGTGACATATCAGAGTCACGTTCATGTGTTTTTGCGAGATAGGTATGTTTCTCTTCCTGTCTCTCTAGAGTTTCCTTTCTCTTCTGGTGTTTTGAAACACTTGGTGATATTTGGTTGTTGTGAATTATGGAGGCAATCTGCTTGCTCTTGGGTTGGAAATTGTGTTTTCCTTTTTAGTGGGTTGGTGGCTTCAACGGTGTTTTCTGGGTTTTTCTGTCACGATCCACTGAATGTTTTCTATGTATTCTGAGCATTTTATTGGTATGGGATTTTGGTTGGATGCTCCTATGTGATCTTGTGCTTTTGCTTTGGTGTATAACTTTTATGGAGAGGATTCCAAGCCTTGTAAGGCCCTGATGTATTGGTATTTTTTCTAAATAGCACTTAGTGGCTTATCTAGGTGGAAGAGGTTGAGGGTTGAGTCTCAATGCTCCCTCTATGTTTCTAGTGTTATCTATGTAATCTAGTTTATATAAGTAATATAAAGTCTCTTAATTCATGAAAAATATATTAAATCTATGAAGAAAATTTATTTTAATATCTTCGAAAACAAAAGAATGTTGCACCACTCTTTTTTTTTTTTACATAATTGATTGTTGTTTATATTCCAAAAAAAAGTTTGGGAGGCTGGGCTCCTGTAATACAAGGCTTTATGCCCAAGGAGAAAATATGGGAGATATTAAAGGGACAAAATTCCCCTTTGTTCCTACCATTTCTAACTTTTGGAAAACATGAGTAAGTAAAAATTCTAACAAACTGAAACAACAAGAGGCAAAATATGCAATACATGCTTAGTCTATATTTATATGGCTGATCTGACGAGCTATAGATTCTTCAGGCTTGCTGTCTACTTCTGCATTCCTGAGGCTTGAAGAGCTAGTACTTAGAACGTTCCTTTTCTCCATCATGAACTTCAGTATATCAATTAACTCCTGCGCATGGCTACATCTATTAGAAAGGTCATTAAAATGCTCCTAAAGTGAGGAGACTCTGTGAAGGAAGATGTTGAGATCAACCTCATACTTCTTGCTGGTGATTCGAGCATGAGAGTCGTTTTTAGCATCCAATAGCTTCTTGTGTGCCCGAATTTGCTCCAACTCTGCCTGCATGTCAGCACAATGGAAACAATTCTCGCTTCTTGCCATTGCTAGAGGACGGGATGCGCTCTTGTTGTTCTGGTAGCAAAAATTCTGAGTTATCGCTAGATGAAGGAAGCACTGAAATGCTGTTTGGACGCACTTGAATGAAGTGCGCGAATAAGGAGAGTAGAGGGATGAGGGATAAGCATGCGAGAACGAAGGAGAATAGGGTAATAAGGGATATGCACGCAGGGATGCGAAAGCAAACAAAGAGCAAGAGGGGTGCGGTGAAGGAGGAAGGAGAAAGCGTATTTGAAGGGGGAGGGATTTGGCAGAGGAATGTGGGAGGTATGGGAGGAGGTCATGAGGTAGAGAGGAGATCACGGAGATGGCAGAGAGTGGATCACGGGGGAGGAGAGGACAGATTAGGAGAGGAGTGTGGGCAGCAAGGAAGGCAGAGAGGATCGATCTCCAATTGTGGGACAGAAGTCATGATGTCATCTAACTTCGAGGAGGATTGATGCTATGATTGGAAACTTCCTTCTCTTAGGGATTTGGGATTGTAGAAGACAAAGAGGATCGTTCTCTAGATTTTGGGACAGAGGTCATGATGTCGCTTGACTTCGAGAAGGATTGTGGTAGTGATTGGAATATGCATTCTCTTGGGGATATTGCTTGTATCTAAGTCTGACAAAATATGGCAAGTCAATCTGTGCATCAGGCCGAAATGGATCATGGGAGATATTGGTGGATTTCAATATCGTTGCACAAGAGGTTGCTTGTGGGTCTGCTATAGGCTCTATTGGCACAAATGTCAGCCTCTTTATTTAGGGATTAGAGGACATGGAAGAATCAAAGGTCTGCTGTTTGTTGAGCGACTGCTTGACACCGGTTGATGGTTTGTTGAAGTAGCAAATTGGTAGCCTTTCGATTGTGCACCATCAAGCTAATGATGGCAACCAAGTCACTAAGGACCATTGCTACGTTTATGCCAAGCTTTTGAAGTTGAACAAGCCCTTGATAAAGGGCTAGTACTTAAGCCATGTTGTTGGAGAGGGGGCCTAGTCCCCATTCATAAGATAATTGAATCTCTCCATTGGCGTTGTAGATGATTCCACCAGCCCTTGTTGTTCCAGGATTAGATTTGGAAGCCCCATCAAAGAAGAAATATTGTACATTACTATTCCTGAGCCAAGTAGAGAAATCCCCATCTTTCAATCTGAGCTTCCAACTATAATTTGAATTGTTGAGCTGTCTGTTGATATAACTCCCATTTTGCTAGCTATTACTATTATCCAGCAGATAGGCTATGAAGTTCCTCTTTTCAACACAGAGATCAGTTATATCTATTTCCTTTTGCCTTTTAACTGAGATGGTTTCCAAATTAAGAATCCTTGCCTTGTTACACAATTCCCTGACAATGGTGGCTTTGTTTTTGAAGACCATATGATTTCTTGCCAACCATATTTTCCACAACAGAGAATAGGGGAGGGCCTCCCATGCTCTTTTGTCTATATTATGTTTTTTTTTTGCCACGGGTAATTCTTCTTCCAAAGATGCAAGACTTCTCCAATAGAGCTGTGGGGATTCCAGGGAAGTTGGGTACTGGGGGAGATTTCTCTCCAACAGGCAGTGGCAAAGGGGCAATCTATGAAGAGATGTTTGATGGTTTCCTGAGGAGCTTGGCAGTTTGGACAACAGGAAGGACCAATTATGCCATGTTTTTGTAGATTATCAGAGGTGAGGATTTTTCCTTTTAAAAGGGTCTAGATAAAGAATTTTATTTTTGGAATGGCCTCTGACTTCCAGATAATTTTCCAATAGGACCAAATGATCATGGGATATTCGATGCTACAAAGAGACTGATGGGCCTCTTGGACTATGTAGCTAGAGTTTGAGGGATCCCAATGGAAGTCATCAGTACCATTTTTTATGATCGGGGCTATGCTATGTAAGTGGGTTTACAGATTGGAAAAACTCGCTCTAAGCTCTGTGGGTATGGCTAGAAAATTCCATCCCGTCAATATCTGGGATTAGGTATCCCATTGAGAGATTTGATCCAAGTAGTAAATCCCTATGTTGTCAAAAAAGAAGAGGATTTGGTCTGTTCTAGGTTGACTTTTGATGGGTTGTTGTCCCATAATTTTATCTGCTCCAATTTGATGCTAGTATTGCCCTTAGGAACTTTACAAATGTTTTGGGCAAGGAAGGGGATATCCTTCTTGTATAAACTCCAGATTTTGGAGCTGATTCTATTAGGGATGTCACGATCCAAGAGATGCTGCCTTGGGAAGTTGAGGTATTTGGCTTCCAATATGCTTTTCCACTAAGTTGAGTGTCCACTAATAAAACACCAAAGAAGCTTGCCTCCAAAAGCCAAATTTAGGAGCTTGGGAGATCTGATTCCTAGACCTCCATGAGCCTAGGTTTGAATGACCTGCTTCCAGTTTACTAGATTGAATTTCTTCTTTTCATTTTTCCCCATTGCCAAAGGAAATGACAGAGGATGGCTTCCATTTTATGGTGAAAGATGGCTGGAGCTTGTAATAGCATGAATTGATATAGGGGTCAAGAAGAAAGACCTAATTTTAGAAGAATTAGGCGGCCTACTAGATTGAGCCAAGTGGAGCCCCATTGCTGCACTTTCCTTTTCATCTTGTCTATGATGGTATCCCAAACTTCAGCTTTTAGGGGACCAATACTTACTGGCATACCCAGATAATTGAAGTGCTCCCAATCTAATTTACAAGGAACCCCAAAGGTGTTGGCGATGTTATGAAGGACTCGAGCAAAAGTATTCCAGCCATAGATGCAACTCTTGAGTTGATTTACCATTCCTCCTGAGTAGATCATGTATTTATCTAAGAGGTCTTTGAAGCGATGAGCTATTATATTGGAGGCTCCTCTAATTAGCAAGGTGTCGTCAGCAAAATGAGAATGGTTTATGTTTTTGACCCCATTGCCCAATTTAATACCTGTGATAAGCCCAACCCACCGCTTATGTTCCAGAGCTTTACTAAACGATTCAGCCATCAATATGAACAGATAAGGAGACAAGGGACAACCTTATCTTAAACCTCGAGAAGATTGGAAGGAAGGCCCTGGTCTGCCATTAACAAGAGGAGAGATCCAAGGACCTGAAATGCAAGCTTTGATAAGGTCGAGGAAGGGGCTACCAAACCCCATTTTCTTTAGGATAACAATAAGAAATGAATGTCTTACTCTATCAAAAGCATTGGCTAGATCCAATTTAAGAATGAAACCTTTCTCCTTTCTAGATTGACTGGAATGGATAGCTTCTTGGACAAGGAGGATTGAGTTGGAAATTTGCCTATTGGCCAAGAAGCCTCCTTGATTTTCAGAGATGAGCGAGGGGAGGAGGGGTTTGAGGCGAGAAACAAGGATTTTGGTTAGAATTTTATAAGCTGAGTTTCAAAGAGAAATGGGTCGAAATCGAGAAAACGAAGTAGGTCGATTCTCTTTGGGAATAAGGGCAAGGTGGGTGGAATTGGTGAAGCCTCCAATTTTGCAGTTGCGCTGCGCCCATTTTAGCATTTTTACCAGATCTTTTTTGATTGTCCCCCAGTAAGTTCGATAAAAGTAGATGGGGAAACCATCTGGGCTAGGAGCTTTATCTGGTTGGAGAGTCCAAATGACTTTTTTAATTTCCTCTTCTTCAATCTCCATGAGCAAACTGTCGTTTATTTCCTTACCAATCTCAGTGGGGAGGTGCTTCAACAGATCTGTGTAATCTTCCTCCTCTTTCGTTTCTGTAAGAAGTGTATTGTAATAATTTGAGTCTACCTTTCTGATAGCATCCTGGGTAGTCTGAAGATTACCTTCTACACTATAATGGTTGTAACATTATTCCTGATTTTCCTGATATGGCCTGCTTATGAAAGAAAGCAGTATTTTTTTCTCCTTCTTGGAAGTAAAGATTGCCTTCCAAATCTTTATATTCCCGGGTGAACCCTTGCTCCTCTATTATGCTATGGATTCTTTCCAATTTGTCGTTTACCTCTGTTTTTTCCCTCTCAGGTTTCGTATAGCTACTTTTTACCCCTTTTTTTTTAAGGTAAATTTGGTCCTTTTTAGCTTGTTCTCCCATATATATCCTAGCGATCCTTCAACATTCTGTCTCCAAGTGTTTCTAACGATCTCTTGGACAGCGGAATGCTGCTCCATAGATGGTTGTACCTAAAAGGAATGGCTCCTAAAGGACAATGGGCTTCGAGAACAAGAGTTGTGGGGTAATGATCAAAGGCAGAGTAGGGAAGAATGGTGGCATAAGCAGCGGAGTAGGAAGATAGGAGCGATATGTTCACCATAATTCTGTCAAGTCTTTCCATAATATTGCCTTTGCCCAATCTGCAATTTTTCCATGTAAACCTGCAATTTTTTGGGACCACATCAACAAGATCGTGGTCCTTCATAATAGCCTACAACTGAATTTTGCAGGGATCAAAAGAGAAGCAACCTCCTCTTTTCTCATTGGAGTGGAGTATAAGGTTGAGGTCTCCACCAAGTATAACATTATTGCTTTCTTCTTCATCAATATTTTCTTTAAGGGTCGCCCAGCACTGCTCTTTGTCTCTATAATGATTTGCAGCATAGATGTTATAGATAACTATCATTTGACTATTTTTTGTGCTTTCTAGAACAAATTTTATCCAGTATGTTATGCTCTTAACTTGCAAAAGGATACCCAAATACAGAATATGCGAAGAAAGATACCCAGAACATAGAATAATGAGAGTCAACAACAAATATTTTATTATTCAGAAAGCAATGTTCACTGGCCTCTTCGAGGG